>WAAG01068127.1:772-17220 GCA_013390105.1 Tichodroma muraria | reverse complement strand
CTTTCTCAAAGAACAGAGATAAAAAATACCTGAGAAAGAATTGATATGCAGTGCAGGCTTAAATAACATTTAATCTTCAAATCTAGAAATGAAAGAACTGCAGATTTGTTGTAAATGAACCAGTGATGTAACTGAAAATACAGCTACAAATTCACATATATTTAAAATACTTTATTTCCTGTTATAAGCATAGTGAAATATTGAAGCATTTGATGAACAGCAGTAGGCTGTGTTTTTTGGTTTTTTTTTTTAATGATTAATGCAGTGCTACACTGATAAGTGATGTGATTGCTATCTTTCCTGTAGTCTGGCTTTTCTAACCATAAAATCTCAAATGCTGTGAATTACATTTACACCTAAAATGAAGTAAATTTGACTCTTGGCAACAGAGGGGCTGCATGGATGCAGAAAAATGTACTAGTTGTAGTTCCAGTCACAAAATGGTTTTATGGACAAGCTACCCTAAGCCTATTATGAGAAGAGCTACAGCAAGTTGTTATGGTAACTGGAGCTGTTCAGTAACAGGGTAGGATTAAATACTTGATTTTTTTTCCCCATGTGGACTTCTGTGAAGCATTGTTTTCCACATACAAGAAAAAAAAAGCATTTCAGAAGAGAATTAATGAAAAATAGCCCAGTTGAATGTTTCGATAAATTGGCTATGGTGCTTTCATGAAATGCCTTTACCCTCCCAAATGACAGGTCTTGTCTCCTTTTGGGCAGAGATGAATATATTTACTCCACTGAAAGTCAATATTTGTTTTGATTGGATCCTTTTTAGTACATTGCTGCTTTCTGCTGTTCCAGTTTTATTATTGTTGGTACGGTGATACTATTTCCACAGTTTTGCTTAAGGGTGTTTGCATCATGAAATTTCGTGTCTCGGGGAAATCGCATTTATGTTCCCATACTGCTGCAACAGGGGCCTGGAAGCTGGAAGGACTCAGAAAAGTGGTGGACAAGATGGATGGGATTGTGGCTGTCCTTCTACCAAAGCCTGTGGCAGCCATGTGGCACTTTGGTTATTCTGAATTCCCCTTGATAAGGATATTTTTTGTAGTTTAAAACTTATTTGAACCATGCGGGGACGTAAATGTATGTCTCTATGATAATTTTCTGCACAAGTAATTTGCTTGCCTCCTGCTTTTGTGTGTGTGTAAGGCTGCTTGTCACTCTCACGGCCTGTTGGATCTCTTTCATATGTATTTATGTACTATTTTTGAGGGAGATGCATTTCTTTTCAGCAGTATATCACAATGTTTGATAAGTTCCTAGTATGTTCTCTGTTTTATGAGAAGTCTGGTTGCTTTTGTTTCATAAAGTATCTTTTAAAATTTGTTTTGCAGATTAAATATGTTGACAAACCCTATAGCACTTTTATCAAAATTCTGACTCTAGCTATCTGAACCTCTTTTGAATTTAAAATGTTTACTAATATACTGCTAGAAATGCCAAAGTTTTCAGAATTTAGGTTGCTAAACAGGCTCCAAAAATTGCCTTGAACCCACTGGTTACCAGTCCAGTAGGATTAGAACTGGTCAATTTTGTCATGAATGTTTTTTTCCCAAAGTACTTTACTCTTAACATTTGCAGTCTGCTTGAATTATAGCAGTGCTCAGAAATAAGAGCTAAACTTTACTGACCATCAGAGCAATCCTCTGCTTCTGTGGTTGTTCTCCTCTTTGCAGTTAAAGCCTAGTGTACTAAACACTACAAATCAAAGGCTGAGTCAATGTCTTTCAGAACAAAGGGGGTCTCTGTTATGCTGATATTTCTTGTAATGAATTCCCCTCTTCAGATTCATAAATTTAAGTATGTGCCACTTAAAAATTTAGAATTGAACATTAGGGAACACAAAGTAGGCAATGTATATAAAATATGCCAAGAAATAAGAAGGAATAACAGTCTAGATTGCAGGATATCATCCCGATAGAGAATGATAAAATATGCATGGTTCAGATGACAATAACAGAAATAAAATGCAACATTTTACAGAAGTGAACCACAGCTCCTGACACAGCTCTGGCACTCTCACGCGACTGGTGATTATTCAAATGTCTCCATGATTAATTCAGTTTGTATTGATGCAAATAATCCAAGAGGAGACCTGTGAGAGCTAATGCATTTTGCTTCTCTGGCTTTCCATTGATAGCACAAAACAGCAAAGGGGAAAGTAATTTTCATGATATTAATAATGTGATTGCAGAATCAGGTCATTTAAAAGAATGTTGCTGACTCAGCTGTAGTAGTGCAGGGTTGAACATGGAGATTAATTCTTGAGCATGCTACATAAAAATCCGCTGCTGGATATCTCATTGCACTAAAGTGTATTTCCTTCTTTGTAAGAAATATTTAAAATGACAGCAGTTGATTTGATGCCTTCTTTCCTGCTGTTAGAAATACTTTTATAACATCAGAGCTCTTTCTGTTGAAGTATTTACCTTTACACAGTGAAAGTGGGCTCGCCTTTCTCCCTCCTCCTTTCCAGGAATGGAAATTGGTTCTTTCTTTCATAATTCCCTGAAGGTCAGTGAAATTCTGAGGGGATCATAACTGCTGTGCATGAATAGCTGTCTCAGCCAATGAATCTTATTAAGATCAGTGATGAGAGGGAGCAAACATTTCCTTTCTTTGAAAGGACATCTTCATAGATGTCACTGGAGGCAGGCTCCTGGCTGACTCCTGCTACCTTAGGTAGTTCTAATGGCAGACATCTGTGCTTTCATTTTGCCTTTNATAAGCTCAGCAGATATGCTAAAAAGGTGATTCTTGCACAAGTTCCTTAGAGAGAGAGAGAAAGAAAAGAAAAAATATGTAGCCATTGGTTTATTTTTGAGTGCAAGTTAAAAATGCACCACATAAAAATGCAAAATGGAAAAAGTTTAAGTAAAAAATGCTTAAAACAAGGTTCTACTTGTGATTTTTTTTGGTTGGTTGGTTGGTTTTTTATGTGTTGTTGGGGGTAGGTTAAAAGGATTAGACAAACAATTTCAATACATTTGCAATGTACTGTTTCTGCATTCATGATATTTTTGCTTGCTTTGATAGGGAGCTGGAAAAGCTGGTTTTTCTCTTGTGGAACTATAAAATTAAAAATTATCTGAAAGTTAAACATACATTTGTCTCTCTAATATTTCTATCATTGCATTTTTCTGATCCCAACTAATTTATGTTTAAATAATATATTACTTCCAAAGTAAATAAGAAAATAATGTAACACAATCTAGAAAAAATTTCCTATATTAAATGGAGTCAGTTCAAGATACTTGTAGTTGGAGCTTGCTGGTGACCAGGAAAGCAATGAGAAGGGAGCATTAGTAAAGATTATTAGGAACATCATTGAGTAATTACAGACATGAATATTTCTGAGATTCTGTAGCAACATTGGAAGCGAGAGATTTATTTTTCTCCTTAGCATCTTGGGTGGTAAATAGCTGGACTACTTTGGCCTCCCTGCTCTTGAAAGTAAAGCTCATATTTTCTTGGTGAGAGTTGTTTCCACATTTTGTGGTTTAAAATAGGTCAGATATGTGCCATTGCCTTTGGCTGTGTATTGAGTCATATCACACAGCTACAAATCCACTGTCTTCTCTGAGAAAGTTGCAGCTTGCTGTCTGGGAATACAGGCTTGGGCTGGGGGAGGGACTGATTTTCAGTCCAGCTGCAACAAGGTATCCATAAGTATCATCTTGAGTTTCCTTCCCAAATGCCAAGATACTTTTTGGGTAGGATTTAGATGGGGGATTGTGACAAAGCCTTTGATGCTGATTCAAATCATCTGACTCTTTCGTTACTCCTGCCAGGTTGGATTTGTGCGTTGGTGCATTGCCCAGCCCATAATAACCCCAACTGCTCTGCATTCTTCCCTGGCCTCGCTTGCCCCTTGACATTCCCCCTCTGGGTGCAGGTCTTCCCCCTCCTCTCGCTGTGCTGAGGGGTTAACGCTGCTCTGCGCCTTGCTGATTGGCTCCTGCAGCCAAAAAGCAGTGAAATGCAAGCCCTTGTAAAAGGCTTCTGCTCTCTATTGCTGATGTCCAGACCATAATCATGGTCCTGCTGCTCTGAGAGCTGTCACAGGTCCCTGTGCAGCCAAGGGGAAAGGGAAGGCAAGAGCCTTGAGAACCTCCCTTGTCTTGTTTATGAAATGAGATTTACTCTTGATCATAAATTTATGAAAAACATAGTTGAATGTCAAAATACTACTGTGTCAGTCTGTACTAGGCTTCAGCTGAACTAAATTTGGGTTCTCTACTATTGAATGCTGAGATGTGTGAAATTTGGCTGAGTACAGACAGGACAGTTGTTATCATATTTGTCTGTGCTGAAGAACTGAAAATTGGTATATTGCCTCCAAGTTTGCACAGGTGGAAGAATGATGTGGAAGAGTGATTCATATCAATTTGAAATAGGAATGAAGGCTAAAAAGGATTGGGTTAGTGTTTGGTTTTATTCTTGGTGTAACTCCATTTTTAACCACTTTATTATCCTCTGTAGTTATTTTTACAAAGACATTTGCCAAGGATTAGTTTTTGTTTGGTTGCAAATACTATATGGCAGCTGGAAGCCTTTTTATGAGGCTTTCAAAAGCTGTGTTTTTTTTCAAGAAACTAGTTGTCAATGTGTGAAAAGTTCTTTGCTGGTACTCTGAACTGCTTTTCATTAGGATGTTGTATATTTAATGATCGCTAGCCCAATGGGGCATGCAGAATTTCCTGCTGTGGTCTTCTGTAAAAATTTATTGAAGAAAGACATTGGAAAATGTTGCTGGTATGCAATGATGCATGGAAAACATTCACATTTGTGTAAAAGTAATGGAAATCCTCTGAAACAGTTGCTAGATTAAAACCAAGCCAAACCCTTGGTGATTTTAGCTGAGTTATCTGCACACAGATATTGGCAGGTAGGGTAGGTGTTAGGTTTTTATCACTGCTTTAAGCAGCCTTTGTACACTGGTGCTTTCAGAGCCAGGATTAAAATGTTATTCTTTTGGGAGAGAAAAATAAAATATTGTTTTCTCACTTGTTTGCATGCATGTGCAAAATTACAGAACAGCAACTAGAAATTGGACCATACAACCTACAAATAGAATTCCATCTTTCAAAGCTTAATATGAAATTTTGAGATGTGATCATCTCATCATGAGATGTGAAATTTGGAGATCTTGAAATGTTTATAATAAATAAAACATAAATCATCATTACGTTTTAATGATCATAATGATCATTAAAATCATAAATCTTGTTTCAGATTCTCTCTGTTTCTAGCAGTATTAATTTGTCAGAATATTTTTGTTTGATTTGTTGTTTAAATTTTTTTTGTTGCCATTTTGGAATAACATGGCTCTCAGAATGTGGATGTCAAAACAACCAGTGAACTGGATGCATTGGATAAAAGAGGTCTGACTGAGGAAAATATGATGTAGCTCAGGCTAGAGTGGAGCTGACACAGTCCAGAACTAAAGCTGTTAAGTGACTTTCTGAAGTCAAAATGTTCAGGGATAAAAAGGCAATTTTTAAACCAGTGACTGGAAAGGAAGTGACTGGCACAAGAGCTATAAGAAGTAGATCCTATGTTGGCCCAAGCATTAGGTGGTATTCAAGGGGTACTTTGCAGGCCAGACTCTGCTGCTCTTGCTCTAAAATAAATCTAAATAAATAAAATAAAATAAATAAATAAAATCTAAATAAATCTTGCTCTAAAATAAATCTAGCTAAACACTATATTGCATATTGCAAATACATTCCACATTATAATTTCTAGGTTTTCAGTTTGTTAATGGAACTGTGGCTGTGGTTATTCTGCTGATGTGTTCACATTAGATTTTAGTTGTAAATCCTGAAATTGTAAATATTAGGTCTAAGACAAACAATAGTATCAAGAGAAGCATGCTTCTGCTAACTGATCTTTCATATGGCTCCATCCTCTCAAGAGTGTCAATCTTCTCCCAGACCTACTGAAAGTTTACCTGCAGTCATTATGAAGATCCATTGGGATGGTGTAGTTGACTGTGACATTATGCAACCTGACAATACCTAGAAAGAGCTGAGCTAAGAAATGAGCAATTTAATGCATGGTATAGTGCATTGTTCAGTTGTGTAAGGTGGTATGACTCCAATCAAAATGATCTGGGTATGGGGGCGAACCACAACCATATGGAATGTTAACAAGATACATGCAAGAGTTTTAGTTTAGACCTGAGGTGTATGTTGAAGTAGTTTCAGCCCCAGTACAGTATTCTCTGTGGGGAGGATGAATTCTCTGCATGTGTTCTTGCATAATGGCATCTGAAAGACCCTTTATCATTCTCTGTACTGTCCTGCCCAACAGATGATGCAGCTTTGGAATCTACAGCATTACAGCATGTTTAAACATAAATCCCAGTGATTTAGGAAGTTTTATTCATAACACAGCCATGTTTCAATTAAGTAAATACATAAATTATTTATTGATAGTCTGTCAGTCACCAAGATGGACTGCAGGATATGTGCGCTTTCAGGGAGCTGGGCTTCTATACAGTCATGTAGAGACTAAGGAGTAGATATTTATAACTACTTCAATATGGGGAGTTATGAAAATGAGTGAACCAAAATTCCTCAGAAGGTACAGGTGAGGTATCAGGTGGCAACGACCATTATTTCTGCATGGGTAGGGTCAAGTTAGCCAACCCTTCCCAGGCGTGCAGTGCACCACCCAGCCAGGTGACTATCTTTGGGGCATTTTCTATTGATGACCTGATTCAGTTCTGCTGATAATCCTGCTTGGAGGGTGAGACTGGGCTGGACAGCTTCAGTGGTTTCTTGCAAGTAACTCTTCAGTGATATTTTTCTCAGTTTCCTTCACCAAATTTGAACCCCTAAGAGGTTGAAGGTGTTTAAAGGCTGGGTCCCTTCAGCACTCTACTAAGCACAAGTTTCAGAAGAAAGCCTTCAGATGCTGCTGAAATAGACCTTACTTGTCGGAAGAGCCAAAGTGACGGAGGTTTTTAAATAATCTATAGGAACCAGAGTGGGGGCTGCTGCTTCAAATGGAAAGTATAGTTTTTTGACCTTGACTTCTCTAAAACAGGCACACAGCAGCACGTATATATTTATGCAGGGAAAAACAATCCTACCAGATCCTAGTTTGCATATGTAATTTGGTTACAGGGAAGAGAATGAGAGAACAAGCTGCTTGTGGCAAATATAAATAAATTAATTCATTACTGCATAGCAGTTCTTGCTGTGACATTATAGGGTATTTTCAAATCTTGTAGTACAAAGTCTTATTGTCTTGGTTTGACCAGATGGAGTAATGATCTTTTGGGTCCTGTTATCTGTAGTCTAATGACACTATAAAATATTTGGAATCTGCACTACACCAATTTTAAAGACACCATTAAAAGACACATATAAGAGTGCTGGTTATTTTCATGGCATTTTTTTTGGCATGATTAGTGCTGTTTGAAAGGAAAAAAAGTGATTCTTGATAAGTCTGTGAAGGTGGTACTGATGCAGAGACTAAGCAGATAGAAAAACCACTTGCCCTGGACTACACAGTAAGTCAGGTGCTTCTTTCTCTTCTTTAATTCTGATGATAAAATGGATGTGAAACAATGCTTACAGTGATCTGGAACAGCTGTTGAAGATCTTTTAACAGAACCCAAGTAGGAATAGTTGTCAAACCAAAGTTGTCAAACCAAAATAGCTCTGTAAGTAATTAGGCACAAATTAATAAAACCACAAAAGGCAGAGGCATACTATGAACTCTGATTTAATCCCAAATAGGAGAGAAAACTAAGAGGATTTAAAATATTCTTGATGTATATGTACAGTGACTTCTGCCTGGGAATTTAGATTCATCTAATCAATGTAAATGCTAAATATCTAAACAGGCAAGATCGAAGTGATTTCTATGAGGCAGGATAGGGAAAGCAGATGCTGCTGTTCTAATTATACGGACATCTTGTCACTGAGATTTGCCAGCTGGATGTATTTATTGATCCTAAATTGATTTTGGGTTTATTTGTGATAGTAATGACCAAAGGACTCTCTTAATATTTTTTTATAATCATCTAGCTGAAAATGTTGTAACAGTTTACCAAATTCCAGCACACAGCTGGATAAACACTTCATGTAATGGGTGAGCAAGTGGCTCACAAGTCAGGAACAAAGGGTTATAGTGAACGGGATGACATCAGGATGGTGACCTGTCACTAGTGGGGTTCCACAAGGCTCCATCCTCAGCCCTGTGTTCTTCAACACCTTTATAAATGACTTGGACATGAGACTGAGCAAGTTTACAGATGATGTAAAGCTGGGAGCAGCTGTTGACTCCCTCAAAGGCAGGGAGGCCTTGCAGAGAGACCTTGACAAATCAGAGGGCTGAGCAATCACCACAACATGAAGTTCATCAAGTGAAAATGCTGGATTCTGTACCTGGGATGGAGTAACCCCGGGTTACAGACTGTACAGACTGGGGAGTGAGATGCTGGAACACGATGCAGCAGAAAGGGATGTGAGGGTCCTGGTCAATGGAAAGATGAAAATGAGTCAGCAGAGCCCTGGCAGCCAGAAGGGACAACCCTGTCCTGGGGGGCACCAGGCACAGCATCACCAGCCAGGCAGGGGAGGGGATTGTCCTGCTCTGCTCTGAGCTGGGGCAGCCTCACCTCGGGTGCTGGGGGTGGTTTTGGGCACTGCAATATAAGAAAGATAGGGAGCTGTTAGAGAGTGACCAAAGGAGGGCAACAAAGATGGTGAAGGGCCTTGAGGAGAAGTGTTATGAGGAATTGCTGAGGTCACTTGGCTTGCTCAGCCTGGAGAAGAGGAGATTGAGGGGAGGTCCCACTGCAGTTATAACTTCCTCCTGAGGGGAGGAGGAGGGGCAGACCCTGATCTCTTCTCTGTGGTGGCCAGTGACAGGACCCAAGGAAGTTATGTCAGGGAAGTTTAGGTTGGATATTAGGAAAAGGCTCTTCACCCAGAGGGTGTTTGGACACTGGAACAGGTTCCCCAGGGCAGTGGTCACAGCACCAAGCCTGACAGAGTTCAAGAAGTGTTTGGACAATGCTGCTGGGCATGTGGTGTGACTCTTGGGGATGGTGCTGTGAAGGGTTGGGTGTTGGACTTGAGGATCCTTGTGGGTCTCTTCCAACTCAGCTTATTCTGTGATTTTGTGATTTCCTTCAGTACAATTTATTGGCAGGAAAGCTCTGCAGAAGAAATTAGCTTGTCACAACATATCACAAAAGACAGGTAGATCCCTATACATCAAGAGTAATATTTAAGCATTTGAGAAACAAGCTCTTTTATACCACTGCAGTCTGAAGATTATTAGTGAAGAAAACCCAGAGCTCATTTTGAGTGTTCATGTTTTTTTTAAGGAAGAAAGAAGTCTGTGGTCCAAGCAAGTGTAAGGTAGCTAAAAGCTTAGGTAATTTCAGATTTTTTCATGTAATTCTTGTCAGGATTTTAAGTAAGTCACAGCTCTTTATTTTTATGATTTAAAAAAAGGAACAATCTCTCTTTCCTGTTCCTTCACTGTACCACAGAGAACTGGTGATTTGTTTACTCCCGAGGAAAACATGAGCAGTTAGGATGATGTACAATTCTATGTCTGTGTGTACTTAAATAACTGCAGTTTTCAGCAATATCTGTTGCTGTAGCTGCTTAGTTTGATGCAGCCAGCTGTGACTCTAGGGAGGGTATCAGGCTCTGGCACTCCCTTCCAAAGCCTCAGAAGAAATAAAGCCACTTCTTGAGGTTTGTTTTCCTAAGTCCAAACAGAGCCATAGGGCTCATCCTTTCTTGCTGAGAACAGAAGGTCAGGGGCCTGGATTTTCTCTGTGGAGCTGATGGCCCCTGGGCAGGGTCCGGCCTGCTGGGTTAGGTTGATGTTACTGCAAGTGTCCTGGTGGGAGTTGGTGCTGAGAGCTGGTCCCAGAGTGATCCAGCATCCCTGACGAGCTCTCCCTCCTGTCACAGCTGTGCAGGAAGGCTAGGCAGCACTAATACAACTTATGTTGCATCGGTCTAGGGTCTTACTGGATTAACTTCTACTAATACACATTCCCAGAGATGCAGAATCCGCTTCAGCCCCTTAGATTTGATGAAATTGACTGGAGGGAGATAATTAAATGTTTTTACATGAAACAAAATCTGCCAGAATATTCTGCATGCTCAGCCTTGGAACTGCTGTGTTAGGCGGGGATGTTGCCTTAAATGTGCACTAGGCGGCACTTTAAGACTGGTTAAAGGAAGCAGAAAACTTAGCAACACTAATTCCACATCATCATGAGCAGAGTAAACAGTCTGGTGCAAAACAAAATATAAAAAAAACATAAGCAATTAAATATGTATTTAGCAGCAAGTGTGATTCGATTTCTGTTTTTCCCGCAGCAACTGCACTTGCTGAAAGTGGACATGCAAGTGAAAATTACATTCTCGTTCTAAACAGATTGTATCTTTGTCGTCTTGTTCTTCTAAATAAATGGACTTCGCTTTTCAGCATCTAGCCAAACACAGGATGAGGTGCTATATTTTTTCCTTAATCAGCCTGTGTCTCTACAGCTATCTGTGATGGTAGGTTTGCAATTTTTTCATTTCTTCATAGGAACTGCTGAAATGTCTATCCTCCAACATTCTATTTATTTCCTTCAGTTGGTTTTATCTGACTTAAGCCCATGCAGGACCCAAGTTCTGTTCCAGGACAGCCCTCTAGGGTGTCTCCTGAGCATGAGAAACTGGTTTTGTTGCCATTTTAATGTCCATTCCCCTGCCAGGGATATGTGTTGCCAAAGTGTTTGAATTCTGTAATGATTTATCTTGTTAAGCACATTAGAATGACATAAAAATCATAACTCCTAATTCTAACAGAATTTTCTCCTTCTGAATAGTTTAGGGAAGCTTAGAACTGATCAGATTAATTTGATAGGTACAGATAAGCTACCAGAAGCACAGCTTTTTATAGATTACTTTCCACAAAATGACAGACCATCCTTTTGGTAAGAATTTGATTTTGTACTATCATTAAGATGTATGAACTGTGAAATGGTAGATAAGAATGACCCATTCAGATCACAGCAACAAGAAAATGTACAGTATGTAGCCGAGATGAATTAATGTCTTGCAAAATCAGTAGGTTTATACTGGTCAGCATATAAAATAGCCAGGCAATAAATGCACACCTTTTCTTAGAGTTTGTTGGCTTCATTGTCACTTTTTGCCTTTTTTCCTGCCTGTACTGTGCATATGATTGCAGTTCATTGCTTCAGATACTGTTACTTTTGCTTATTTTAAGAAACTGGTAGAACTGCTCAGCATAATGAATGCACTTTTTCTTTTTTTTTTTAATCAGGATTTACTATTTTGTTGAAACTGAAACATTTTGTCGAAACAATGATTTAAAAACTTTCACAGGAAGATGCCCGAGCATCAGGAATACTGACAAAGTGCTAAAAATATGTTCAGCCAAGAACAGCTGACAGCCAGGCGCTGAAGATGAGTGTTGCTTTTAGTTTGGTACTTATGCTGTACAGAGGCCTCTATCCAACCCCTGTGTAAAGGGTTATGTGTCTGCACCTGCCCCAAGTGCCGTCCCAATCTATGTTATGTAAAATTATTCTAAGAAAAGTCTGAGAAAGTCAGAAAACTAATGTGAACAGAGAGCTCTGCAGGCACAACCCCAGGGCAGCTTTTGACTGTAGTATCTGCATAGTCAGATATTTGCTCTGAGCCAGCTTCAGCCCGAAGCTTTCAAACCTGCTAGTGTGCAGCTGTGCCTTCAATAAAACGCCCTGTTCCTGACATGGGCATCTGGGCACGGCACAGACAGAGATGCGTGCTGCTGGGGCTGCTGGGGTACACATGGGGCCACAGTTACTGCTTCCTCTGAGCAGACAGGAGGCATGCCTTTGTCTTTACAGTAAACAACAAGAGTGTGTGACTGGAAATCAATAGGTTGAACTTAGCAGATGAGAAATGAGGTCTAATTGGTGATTAAACAACACAGTGGTTGAAACAATTAGATGTCGATCCATTTACCTCTCTCCTTTCTGGAGGGAAAGCTAGGTTGAAGAGCTTGAATTTCACGGCTCTTGTCACGTCCTGGGATCCCTCATGGCATTTGAGGCTTTGAGTATCTTGGGCTTAGGAGAGAGACAAAGACTGATCAATCAGTTTAAGTAAGAAGGGATCCTGGAGGATGTCTGGTTGTCTGAAATTAATGTCTTGCTCTTACAGGCTCCCTAACCTCTGCTGTGACTGCTTCCTAGCCAGGTGAGACTGCTCTTCTGAGATATTGTACTGGGAACCTTTGAACAAAGATGCAGATGTTTCTTGGGTGATGGTAAAAGTAGTATAAATTTACAAGGTTGCTGCCTCTTTGTCAGCTTTATAATCTGCTCCTTTTCTTTGTCTGTCCATTATGAATTATGTTAGGGAATATCTTTCAGTAGTGTTGAATAATTATGTCGTGCCAATATACAAAGTTAAATGTTTTTATTTCAAATATAGTTATTAATATTGCTCTTGAAGTGTTGGTCTTGGCAAAGATTACCAATGGGTCTTGGGTAAATTTCCCCAGTAGGTCTCCCAGTCTGCACTGAGATGCTGTGATTATGCTGACAGCAACAATTATGTAGTTAGCTTAAAGCTAGTTTTGGTGGGTCTGTGTGAACAGGAGGGAGTGATGCAGGACATGGCTGTGCCTATGTGCAGGTATGTGTATGTATATCATGTAACTGTACCATGTGATGTAAGATTCATGAACAGGTATTATATGCTCTACTTTTTGATGTTGTTGATACTTCTTATTTTGACCTGTTCTCTTTTTTTCTTAAAATTAACCTAGTTCATCCCACAGAATGGTTTACTCTCCTATAAAGGACTTATGCTGGCACTGTTAACATCCTGTACAATGTGCTCAGTGATAGAAAAGATTCCATGGTAAAAAAAAAAATCCCCCATCTAGAAATACCTTCTTTCAGGTTTCAGCTTCTTTTTTGCTTGTTTTTCTCTTTTCCATAAAATGTTAAAAAATATAACAGTTATTTTCTGCTAAGAAGCTGAAGTGTGCCAGCTTCAGATTTATTTTAGTGTTTGATTTTATAACGGCATAGTAAAGTTATATTAGCCCCATAGACTTTTGTTATTTTTTGCCTAACATAGTCCACTGAATTAACCCACAGGGCATTAACTAGAGACTTAAATTCCTAAATTCAGGTCCCTTCTTTGTTTAATTCAGACCAGGAGAGTGAACTTCTAGCTCTATTCTCCTTTGCAGGTGCCAGAGTCAACAGGATAGATTCAAGCTGTATTTTCTTTTCCCCCCCTTTTTTTTTTTTTTCCCCCTCTCCCTCCACTTTTCTATTTCAAAACTGAAAAATAAAATAAACAAAAATCTGACAAATAGAAATATTTTACAAACTAGACACCCATTTCTTTTTATCACTGGTTCTAGAAGGTATGACAATATTTTTTCAGTTTTCCTAATCCTTTTGTTAGCAAATAGTGTCTTGTATGTAATTAGAGTGGAGAAAGGATGCAAAAATATTGCAAAAATATTACAAAAATATTCCAGCACAGAAAACTTTCCTGGGGAGTTTTCTCATCACTGCTGTTATATTATGAACTCATAAAAATTTTTTTTTTGGTGAAGTTTGAAATCCTTAGTGGAAAATTACTGTAAATCAGAGTAATTCTTCCTGGGAGTTCTACTGCCAGCAAATATAGCTTTGAGTCCATAGCTAATTATAATGTCTCTGCTTAGGCTTTTTTAACTTGAAGAATCCACTCCATCAGCAGTTCCCAATGTTTCCGGCGCAGTGCGGCATACACGTGTTCCTACAGCACTCCAGGGCTTATAGGTCATGATCCTTTTCTGTTACGGATATGAATGCATTCTTGTAATGTAGCTAAAACAGATGAGTGTTCCCATCAAGTGAACACAAATCTACATGTAACACAATGAAAGGTCCCTGCACTTTGGTTGTGTGTTTGAGAAGATGACCAAACTGATCACAGAACCACAGGCTCATTGAGGCGTAAAGGGATATCCGGAGATCACCCCCTTTCTCCAAGAAGGGGTCAGCTAAGCAGGTTGCTCAGGGCTGTGTTAAATCTGATCTTGAGTATCTCCAAGGGCCAAGACTCCACAACCTTTCTGAGAAACCTGTTCCAATGCCTAATCTCCCTCACACTGAAAATGTGGGGGTCCTTTCTTCTTTTTTTTTTTCCTTTTAATGGTTGAACAAGACTCATTAATTTTAACTTATGGCTGGTACCGCTGAGAAGAGTCTGATTCCATCTTCTTTACTGACAAGGATCAGATGTGAGCCTTCTTCTCTCCAGGCTGAAGTGTCCCAGCTCTCCCCTTTTCCTCACGTGACCCTTAATTGTCCTTACAGCCTGTAAACAGACTTGCTCCCCCTAGGTCCATGTCTCTCTTGCACTGGGGATTCCAGGACTGCACCCAGCACTCAGTGGCTTCACCAGAGTTGAGTGAAGGAGAAAGATCTGCTCTCTCAGCCTTCTGGAAATACTGTCCCTAACACAAACCAGGCGACTGCTGACTGCCTTTGCAACAAGGGCACGTTGCTGGTTGATGATCAAGTTGATCATTCCCTCCTTTACAGAGTCTCTGCAGAGCTGCTTCCAAGCTAGTTGGCCCCCATCTTGTCCTGATGGATGAGACTATTCCTTCCTAGATACAGGACTTCTGCTCTTCCCTCTTGGTGACCTTTCTGTTGGCTCATTTGTCCAGGCTGTTGTGGCTCTGAAAAGGCAACATAACCATCTGGTGTACCAGCCACTCCTCATGTGCACTCAGGCCCATGTTCCAGGTAATTAATGAACATGTTAACCCACACTGGCCCCAGTATCAACACCATATGTTGTAAGTTAGGGGTAACTTACCATAAGTTAGGGGTTGGTGTCACCTGGACCTTTGCTGCAGATCATAACCCTTTGATCCTGCCAGTTCAGCCAGTTTTCAATCCACCTTGCTTACTATCCACTAATCTACTCTGTATTTCATCAATATGTCTATGAGAAAATTATGGGAGAAAGTGTCAAAATCCTTGCTAAAGTCAGTATAAAAATGTCATCATAAATGCATATTGGCTATTCTCGCCTTTTCTTTCATATTTTTGGAAAGTACTTCCAATTTTTTGCTTCATTACCTTCTCAGGGAATGACTTGAGGCTGACTACCTTGTAGATTCCCTGCCACATTTAGCTCCAGATGGTTTTTGTTGTACCTAACATCATCATTCCACACTTGGACCGTATGTCTGTATTTCTCCTGGGTCAACTGTCCCTCCTGCCACCTCTTATTATTCCTTTTTTACAGCTGAGATTTTCAGGAGCCCTCTGCTACCTTTATTTGACTTCCTCCACATTGGTGTGGACCATTCTTGAATTTGAAGGGAAATGATCCTTGAAAAATGGTCAAAGTCTGCATGAGCATGAGGGCCTGTGCATGTGAGGTTTGTTACAGCTGCCTGAAGAAGGCCACAAATTCCAGTATTTCCTCATGATATTACTGATTTTGGTCTGCCCAAAGATTTTGACTTATAAACTGTCAGCTGGCTCATCACCCATCTGCTGTTTTCACATCAAGGGCAATTCCCCCTCTTCACCACCCTGACCATCCAAATTGTAAGGTCAGTCCAATCCAATAGCATCTGGATCCACCATTCCTCATAAGGTTTCCTAATAAGCCTGTGTTCACCCTTTGCAGCACCGGTGTAAGTTACCCCACATTTCTAACCAGAGGAGGTTGTAGCCCCTGCAACAGACATCTAATTACTCCTGCCTGTTCCCCATGCTGCAAACTGATGTACAGGCACTTCAGAGAAGCACCAGTTCACTGATTTCGGGGAAAACATATGCAATCTGCTGTCCTTTTGGCACTTCGTTTGTTTGCATAGATTTGAGGCAGCCTCTTCAGGTCAGATTGAGGTGTTTCCCATCCACATCACGTTGCACATTTGCCAACCCACCCATTCTTTCCTTCCTGCATTGGCTGTTGCCAACTTTCTGGCCCCCTTGTTCCTGGTTTGAAGGTTTCCTTACCAGGCTGGCCAGCCTGCTGGTAAAGGTACCTTTGCTCCACTTGTTGAGTGGATCCTGCTTCTTCCAAGCAGTCCTCAGTAACCAGAGGACAGCAGGACTAGTTGCTTCAGTCACTGTGCCTTATGCCATGTCATTACTGCTGGCTAGGCACATATAAAAATTATTTTTAGCCCTTTAACCACAAACTAATGCACTCCACACCTCTCTGTAGCTCGCGCTGAAAGGTGCTTCCTAATATCCTGATTAGGACTAGAACAACCTTTGACCAAGAGCAGCTATGAGATCTTGTTAGAAGCTTCTGGAGCTTGCTAGAGACTTCAGTCTCTTGTAGCTATCCTTACCTGGCAGAGGCAGGAACCTTGATGCCCCTCAGAGTACCCAGTAGTCCTCCAGCAAT
>WAAG01068125.1:46925-62633 GCA_013390105.1 Tichodroma muraria | reverse complement strand
TCCGTTGTTGACCTGCTGAGACTTAGTTATGATCTACAAGCCTTAAAATTGTATTTCATACTGCACATTGCACTTATGTGAGGAAGCATTGAGCATGTTAGGAACCAGCCCAATGGCAACAATAGGAGCTTTTGTACCAGGGAATGGCATGTTGCCTGGGAATGGGCCAGCACAACAAATTGATATGAAAGGCTTTGCCTGCTGTGGAAGTATTAAATCTCAGCTGATAGTGGAACTATCACCTTTCTCTGGAAAGCACTATGAGCTATGCTGTCCCTTAACATAAAATGTAAATGACCCATGGACACAAGGGGGAGGCTGGTGTAAGTCCTATTCAGCCTGAAGGCTGGGAAGGTCATTTCCTAGACAGCTCCTAAAATTAAGCATAACAATATGCAACTTTCCCAGTCCCAGACAAGCGAGTCTCTCGAGCAGTGAAGCACAGAGAATTAGATTTAGGAGCACAGGTCCTCTCACAAAGCTTTTGTTTGCACATCAGTACACTCAAGTCAGCTCCCTCATTAAAGCCAGGATTGCCTCACCTTAGGGCTATCAACTTCTACCAATGCCCACTTTACAGAAGGGTAAGGGCTGGTAGATTTAGCTAAAGCAGCAAAAGCCAGTAAAATAGAAAGTTCTCAAGGATAACTGAGCCAGTGTAACTTGGGTGCCTCTCTTCTCCCTCAGCTGAGCTATTTGGATTAGTTCAGGCTCTGGAAATATCCTAAGGTTCACTCATCGACCATAAGGGAGCTCAGCAACAAGGGGTGTCAGTGCCTATCCCAGCCTGAAAATGACTTTTTTCTTCTGCAAGCAAGGTGGAGAAATGCATTTGGCACTGCACTGGACATGTTGCAATCTAGGACTTCATGCTCACTTTAGGTTAGGGAGAAGCATTTTTTAGGCATTTGTAAAGGAACTGTAAAAACAGCACTGCAGTCCTGGTCAGGCCATAGCAAAGTGTTCAGGGTCACCTGTCTAATATTGCCAATCTACTGAGCTATCTAGGAGTACCATCACCCCAGGGTCCCTCTGCCCTCTGTGTAGGTGGAAGGGCACTTCAGCAGGGTATTTCAGCCAGTCTGGGGTTCAGGTTGGCCTCTTGTCCCTCCACAGATCCCAGGGTGTGCCCAGGGCACGTACATTTCTAACACAGACAGGAGTGAGCAGGTTATTTCTACCAGTGCTGTTTAAACCTTTGACAGATGTGAATTCTTCTAAAGATAAGAAACATCATCTTTTTCATGTCTGAGCAACAGCTTCACAAATCTGAGCCATGACCATTTCAAATCCCACACAGGTATTCCTAAGCAGCTGGATCTAGGACTGACCTAGGACTTAGCTCAGGACAAGCCATCATGACCCTGCTCCTCAGAGCTGTACGTGCTGAACTGGGGTGAGAGTGTGAGAGTTAAGCTCATAGAGGAGGAGAAGCAATCACCAAACAACTCTGCCACAAGGCCTGGATGAAGCTTCAGAATTATATCAGATCCCCGGCACTTCATCAGAAGTGCACAGTGAAGAGGAGATGGAAGCAGTTTGGGATTTTGAAAGAAAAAGCGGGACGAAGGGAGTGGAGAATGCCAGCAACACTGTCAAAATGCACATTCAGTGTTCATCTATCTCCTTACTCCTTTTCTTAATCCTTTTTCAGCAGAAAAGTCATGCAAGCTAATTAGTCCAAAGGTTTATGAAGGAAATAAGTAAAGCAGACAGCAGAAAGAGACTACAAGACTACTCCTTAAATCTGTAGAGATAACAAGAGAAGTTTCCCTCAGCATTAGATCATAAATTTCCCAGAACCAACCTCTCTCCATTTTATTGCTGAGGCCAGCAAGTTTCTTAGAGTTCTTGGTTACAATGTGGAAAAACATAATTAGCACACAGACTGACTTTAATCAGCATTTCTATTCAAAGAAATGCGCTCACCTATCAGGTTGTCATGATAAACACTTGTCCTTTTCCCCTTGGTCCAGGTGTGCCCCACCTGATTCCTGTGGCAGAGAAAGGAGAAGGTAGAGGAAGTGTGGGCAGCACCTATACAACTCAGAGTCTTTCATCCAGTCCTTTCCCAGGACTGAAAACTGGAACAGCAGAGGTGAGAACTAAGAGGTAAAAGAAGGATGTGGGGACACAGGGAAATCTGACCCATTTGTTTGTAAAAATACAAGTGTAGGTTTCATCAGCAATGAGCAAACTCACTACTCACTGTAGGCAAAGGACAGGAACATCTAATTTTCCCTCAAATTGCTCCTTCTCCCCCTCTGTGTGAAGATGAAGGAGGATTCCTTGCTGAGATTTCCACCTTTTTTAACTCCCATACATGCCTGAGACATGAATTCACACAGCCCATGAATTACAACTCACACAGGCTAACTCAGCGTCCTAACTAGTGGATCATCAAAAGCACAAAGTGCTGATCTGGACAGTCAGGCTCTGGTTCCTTTCACAGACACCACAGAGAAGCAGACCCCATCACTCAGATCATCAGAAACAAGTGCCAAATGTGTCAGTTATGGGAAATTTTGTCCACTGGCTAGATAAAGCAGCAATGACAAGTTATCCCAGAGCATCCCCTCATATCCAACACTGTCAGTCAACAAAGCAGAAGGGACAGTGGGAGTTATTTCAGAGGAGGTCATCTCCTAGAAAATGGTCAGCTTGCAGGAGAGGCAAGCAACAAGGTTTATAGCAATAACAGAGGGGAGAAGATTTGTACCTGCAACACCAGAACCCTTCTTCCAGTTTGTTCTGTACATTAATAACCCCACTCATACAGTAAGAGGTTTGTGGCTTCAGAGATTCACTGTCCTTGTATTACATCAAATCAGGTACAACATTTACAGGCTTTAAAAAAAATCAGCCTAAAAGCAGCACTGGTCTTTTTGGAAGCTCTTAGCAATGAGGGAGCCTCACAAAGACTCTTAGGAAGGGGGATTTGCAGGGGATTAGGATTAAGCCAGTTTCAGTTACTGAAAAGTGAACTTCTGCCCAGGGAATTAGGGCTGGGATAACTAATTATTTGGCTTCCTTCTGCTTGTATCTTTCACTATCAAATATTACAGCATGCTAGTGAGACAAAGAAAGGAAGCCAGACCTTCTGCAGTCAGCAGGGCCACACACTACCTGAACGAACATAATGTGATGGGAAAAAGAAACCCTCAGAGAATGTCCCCATGTAGCCCTCTAGGCAAGAATTCCAAGGGGCAGGGTCACTTCCAGGGCAAGAACACTTTGAGGCTGAGGAAGTGAAGATCAGCCTCCACCTCTTCTCTTGAAGATGTGCACAGGGTCCCCTGAGCATGGTCGATACAGACACCACGAGAGCACGAGGGACGTCGTCACGAGGTTCACACGAGCTCACTCCACACCACATCACACATATTGCTGCTATGCTAAGAGAAATGTGAGGCTGCAACTTTAACAGAACATGAATGTGCCAAGGATGGGCCACTGCCTTCTAGTGGCTAAAGGGATAGACTGGGTTTCTGGGGGTCTGGATAGATAACTGAGCTACACTGGGGTGTTCTGGAAGTTTTCCTTCATTTCATGTAACTTCCCATTCTGTCCTTTCCCATTATGCCCCAGATACTGTCCCTGAAGGTCTCACCAGGTGCTCCTACAGCACCTGTTTTGCCTCCATTATTAGAGTACCAATACATCAGCAGCAATATTAATATTTTTTGAATCCACTTTCTGCTGCAGTTACCTTACAGTCTGCAGCACAAAGAACATACACCCACATGAAGACTAACACTTGGATTCTGAAAATTGTTGGGCAGGTTTTGAAGGGTACATGAGCTAGGGGAGTCACACAGAGAAATCCAGTCTCTCACAATCCATCCACTCTTTGCAGAAGGGCAGTATCAGGCATTGCCTTCTGTGCAAAGATGTTATGGTAATGGAAAAAAAAAATTGAAGCTCAATTCCCAAGTTCAACAACATAAAAAAAAAGTCTCCTGGTTTCAATAAACCCCCCCTGCTTTTCTGTGCAGGGGAAATTTAACAGCTGCCCACTGTTTGTCTTTGATTTTCTCACTTTCAAGACTTTATTTCAAAATCTCGAAGATGGTCTCTTCTGCTGTAGGTATAGTGAAAAGGACCCATTTAGTTGAAATTAACCAAAGAGAAATTAATTTCACTCATGTAAAACAGCTTATCATGACAAAGTGAAAGCTGAAGCTAGAAAGGTTTCTAACCTCATAAACCACAAGCCTCTAACAAGGGAAGAATCAAGAGACTTTTATAATCCAGCTCTTTGCAAGAACAGCCACTAGAGTATATCAGGCCCCCTGAGTCACCCTGGGAGAACAAAACCACAGCAGAGCAGTTTAAGGAGCTAAAACTTAACAGAATTATTCACTTCCAGAGCTTTATAAATACTGATTGCTGGAGAAGTCAGAGCTTGATCAAGCGTTAAGTTCAAGAGCTGACATAATTCCTAACGTTGGACACTATTTCAGCCAGAACCTAGTGCTATTAGGTCATTTAGGTCTAAATCCAGGCAAATATTTTATGTATTTGACCCTCGACTCAGACAAGATAAACTGCTTTTGAAAATGTGAGCATGCACTCACTCATGTCTCAGTAGACCAGGGCCTTGGTCAATGCAGATCTGAGGCATTAAATCACCATCTCTGTCATGCTGAGCAAGGTGAACTCTTCTGCTTCTGCCTTCCAAAGAGGGGTCTGTGCACCTGTTACCTGAGTCAGTCTAAGAAAGGCCATGCAAGACACCAGCACTTTAATTCCACAAGATTCAAATTCACTCGTCACACCACACAAAGGTCTAATCTTCTAATCATCTCCTTCATGCTAATACTATTCATAATTTTACAAAAACAACAACAAAGATTAGGAGCTCAGCTCCAGAAGCTGCTCTTTGGCAATTTTCCATGGCCAAACATAACTGCACTGCAGCGTCTTCTTCCTTGCAGATTTCACATTAACATCATCTGACTGATGGCACTCAGTCTCACACATGCCAGGATACCTCTGGTGTTCCATCTTCCCTCTCTGCTTTCCACAAAGAGGAGTTCAAGCCTGCCTGGTGAGACTGGAACTGTGTCAAGAATGAGGAAGAAGGGAGAAAGTAGGATTTTATCATACAAATCCACAAATCATCCTAGGCACCTGCTCCCATGATTAGACTTAGAGGAAGCATGAGGCTGTTTAAGTCTTCTGCTAATTAGAAGTGTAGACCAAACTGGGATATGAAATAGGGAAAATGCCAGACAGCTAATATGCTGATCATTCATTTCCATGGATGAAGAGGAAAGCCAGCACAGCTGTCTTGCTTATCATACCACACAGGTAAATCCTCCTGACTGAATATCAGCAGTGCCTCCCTGCACTGGCCTCCTCCAGCATTTGTTCCCACCTCCAGGCTCTGTGTTTTGTCTAGCAGAGAGAAGGTGAGATTGGCTGTGTGGTCTCATAAAGCAAAGTAATCTTTAGCCCAAACTTGCCTGCTTGGTCCTTCTGCTTAACAAAAAGAAATAATTCCATTTTCAGCCTGATTTACGTGGGTGCTTAGAGGCATCTTGGTTCAGAAAGCAGCAGCTCAAGTGCCCCAGGCACGCAGGGCAAGAAATGTGCTGCCCTAACTGCCCAAAACAGAGGATCTGGGGGAGGCACTCACATGCAGCCTTCAGCTGTTCTCTTGTTTCACCACAGCAGCTGAGTGGAGGGCACATGCAAAATGTGGGGATATTTTAAATTTAGGTGTGCCTACCTGTATAGCTGCAGGCTGAAGGAATTAGAACCCATTTAAAAAAAAAAAAAAAAGAAAAAAAGAAAAAAGCTATTTCTGTGGGTAAGGAAACAAAGAAAAATGCATTTCCACACTTCCAAACTGGTTTTCACTATTGTTTCAATTTGATGGGGATGTTTCCTGACTCCCAAAGCAAGGTGCTAGGGCAGCTACAACCTTAGAACAGCTGACACAGAAGTCTCTGGGCTGTCCTATATGGGATAGCTTCTTGTCCATGAATTCTCTATCTCGGGCAATTGCCATAACTACTGCAGTGTTATCACAGAGTCATTCCTTGAACATGGTGAAGATCAGGTAATATCTCAAACACCAAAGGGATATTTCACAGGATATAAGAGCTTCAAATGAGGGATTCAAAAAGAAATTGACTCTATAAATTGGGCCTTCAGTCACTTGTATACGGCTCTTCCAGCTTCAAGGCAAGTATCCAAAAAGAATGTTCATTCTATAAAAAGTGTAAAGGGAAAGAATTAGCATCTCTGATTCTGAAAAAGTTAGAGGATCTTCAAAGCCAAAAGCCTCAAAATATTTCATGACGTACAGATTTGTTCTCTGTCCCTCCCTGTCCAAGAGGACTCAACATCCCAAATCCCCATGTTGCCTTTGAAATACCAGCCTTAACTTACATGAGCCACTGTTTTCCATACATCAAATTAAGTCAAGATAATTAACTGAAGAACAGCAAATAAATACCTGCTCAGATTAATATTGTTCTCATTCCCATACAGAGAGGCCAAGTTAGCCCAACATGAATGATCCCATCTATCACTAGCAAGTTGTTCCACATTTACTGAAGACTTGATCATGGGTGACTAAGTGGCTCGTTTGAAACTGGGACGGCGTTGATTTGTAAGTGGAGAAAAGATCAGAGACCTCCATTAGTATTCCCCCTGCCTGGCTGCACTGATTCCCAGCTATAAGAGAAAGGGGATTTTCTCTGTGTTTTTTCACCTCCCTGTCACAACAAGAGTTTTAACTAGACTCCAAGTAATGTTTGGATGCAAAACAGATGTCACTTCCTCCTCACATCCCCCTGAAGGAATTCTGTGCTGTTTTCATGTGTGCTGTCTCCCAGGATCCTGGGGATATCCAATTTCCCATTCAAACACAGGCAATAGAAAAAGCTGAAAGGCAGATTTTTGTGGATTTCTCTTCTGTCCCATGCCTGAACCTGTAACATGAATGAGGCTTTTGGTGGCTTTGTCCTTCCTTTTTAATAACTACTTCATTTACTTCTTACAAAAGCCAGTCTTTCCTCATTGCAACCTCCTAATAAGATTCCTCCCACATCACTGAAACCCAGTTGTGCTCAGAAACTGGGTTATTCAGGAAACAAAAAGTTTGGATTACAGAACTGCTGGCATTCAACGCCACTGCAGCCTACCCCACACAGCTCAGCTCTTCAGCTGGTAGAGACCCTCTTCCCCACTTCCAGAGTGGCAGGACAGGCTGAACAGCCACATACTTTCCCTCCCTGCACAGTTTACACCTTTGGGAAAGCGAAATCTCTTAGGTGAGAAACTAAAATTCTGCTGAGCCAATAGGCCATTCCACCTCATCCCATCACTGTATTGTCAAAAGTCCCTCCCCAGCTCTTTTGTAGGTCCTTTAGGTACTGAAAGCTCTTCGGAGCCTTCTCTCCATCAAGCTGAACAGACCCAACCCACTCAGCCTGTCTCCACAGCAGGCCTGTTCCTTCTGATCACCTCATGGCCTCCTTTAGACTCATTCCAACAGGTCCACATCCTTCCTGTTGGAAGGTGTTGGGGGCCTCAGAGCTGGATGCAGTACTGTTCCTGGAGTGTCACAAGTGCAGAAGGGGAGAAACCTCTCCCTTGACCTGCTGCCCACTCTGCTTCTGATGCAGCCAAGGACACATTTGATTTTCTAGGAGGCTGCAAGTACACTTTGGCAGGTCACATTTGAGCTTTTCACCCACCAGCATTCAAAATCCTTGTCCCCAAGGCTGCTCCAAATCCATCTACTGCCCAGCTTGTATTTGGGCTTGGGATTGCCCTGCTCCAGGTGCAGGACCTTGCACTTGGCCTTGTTGAACTTCATGTGGTTCACATGTGCTCACTTCTGAAGCTTGTCCAGGCCCCTCAGGATGGCATCCCTTCCCTCCAGCATGTCACCTGCACCACACAGCTCAGTGTCACCAGCAAACCTGCTGAGGGTGCCTCAGTCCTACTGCCCGAGTCATTGACAAAATGTTAAAAAGTGGCAATCCCAATATCAACCCCTGAGGAATCACACTCATCACTGGTCTCCACTTGGATGTTTAGCCATCTCCCACAACTCTTTGAGCGTGACCATCCCGACAATTTTTTATCCATTCAGTGGTCCATCTATCAAATCCATGTCTTTCCAGTTTAGAGACAAGGATGTCATGTGGGACAGTGTCAAATGCTTTGCACAAGTCCGGGTAGATTACGTCAGTTGTGCTTCCCTTGTCCACCTCTGCTGTAACTCCATCACAGAGGGTCACCAAATTTGTCATGCATAATTTGCCTGTAATGAAGCCTCATCTTTTGAAAAATGGTGAATTCCTCTTTCTGTCCCAGGCTTCCTCTCAAGCCACAGAGGCACTTTAGCTGTTATGAGCAGCAGCAGCTGAAAAGCTGCACCTTTTTTTTTTTTTAGGAGTGTTTCCTCCTTCTATTTTCTTAAGGAAAGTTGCCTTTTCCACGTCCAGATGCATTAAAAAAAGAAAATGGAGAGATTTATTACCCCTATAAGTGCAGAGTCTAATTCAGTCTTACCATATGATTCAGAACAGACAATAGAGGCAGAGAGGAAGAGGAGAGACACAGGGAGATGAAATGACTTAGGGACTTCACATTGCAATTCAGTGAAACAGGGAACAGAAGCCCAGCCCTGCACTCTTCTGATACTGCTCTACTCATCTAACCATTAGACCATGAAATCTCCATTTTTTCATGGCTGAGAAGAGTTTGAGGGCTCTAAGCAATAATAATAGGAATAATCCATTTGAGTATCCTAATTACAAACTTTGATTTGGGCTTCTTAGTGCAACAGTATAGCTGTGCCAGGTCACAGCGCTTCTGACACTGTCACACACAGACTTTAGTAATAACAAGCTCACTTCAGCCCACTTCCATCAGCTTTGATGTGTTCTTATACCAAAAAAATGAGTCAAAAGGAGGAGAGCAGCATTTGGCCACTCAGCATTTTGGCTGCTTTGAATTTGGCTGCTCAGTGCAACCCTGACAGCTTTGTAATAAACACAGCAAATGTTTTGGAACGACAGGCAGGACTTAATACTTGTTTCCTTGATCTGGGACTGTTTGATTTCCATTTATCACACTCACAGAGAGCAAGGTGTGTAGACAATGCAGGGCGGGGCAGGAAGAAGACTTCAAAGCAAATTCTTCTCCACAATGGAGTGTGGAGTCCCCTCAGAAAGGAGCTGTTCCACTTGTCAGGCCAATTAGTGGCAGCTCTGCTGTTTTGGTAGGAGAAGTGGGGGAGAGGGTCTGGTGGGGAGAGAAATGAGACCCCTTCATGATTCTTTGAATCACCTCTGAAATATTCTGGGAAAATCTGCATGCAGCAACATCTATTTCCCCAGAGTGTCAGCCCATGTGAGGAGGCTGCCAAGAAACAGTGGGTTCATAGAAAGCCCAGTTCACGAGTCTACATTGACAAGCAGTGAAGGGACCTCCTCTAGAATTTGCCATGGAAAATCAGGGAGAAAGGCAATGCACTTCAGCTGCTTTTCCAGACCCCCCAAGCCTTTGACAGTTCTCCCCAATAATAAACAATGTGTATCAGCAGTTCACAAGGAGCCAAGCACTAGCACCTTAATTAGAAATCTTAGAAGAAGCAGCTGAGAGAGCTGGGGGGCTCAGTCTGGAAATAGAGGAGGTCAGGAGGATCCTTTTTGCTCTGTAAAACTACCTGGAAGGAGCTTGTAGTGTGATAGGGTCTGGTCTCTTCCACCAGGTAACAAGTGACAGGATGAGAAGAAATGGATTGCTTCAAGTTGTGCCAGGGGAGGTTTAGATTGGCTATTAGAAAAACTTCTTTCACAGAAGAGGTTGTGAAGCATTGGAATAGGTTGCCCAGGGAAGTTCTGGAGTCACCATCCCTCCCTGAAAGCATTCCAAAAAATGTGTGGATATAGCACCTGAAGACATGGCTTAGTGGTGAATATGATGGCACTGCTGGGTTGATGGTTGATGATCTGAATGATCTCTTCCAACCTCTAGCAATTTTATTGTTCTATATGGAGCAAAGCAAACCAACTTCTTGCCAGCCATTAATACAGCTGAAGTAAAGCTGGTACTTGCAAACACTCCATGGAACTAAGAATGGCAGCTATGAGGACCTCTGACTCTCTGGAAACACTGGTCCAAGAATTTGTGTGGCACCATTTCTTAACAACAAGGCTCCGTGAATATGTGACACTTGGGATATTTCCTCCCCAAGTTGCCCTTAGATTATGAGAAGAGGCCCAGAGGAACTGTTCCTTCTTCCAGAAAGGATAAGCACATCAGAGCTGAAGGCTACATTAAGTCAGCCCAGTCCCTGAGCTCCTGAAGAGAACAATATGATATTATCTGTGTGTACAGTCTTACACAAGGGTAACCTTGGTGCTCTACTTGAGGCCAAATTTGAGGCTGTCCATAGAACTTCACTCTCTGCAATAGCAGCACCAGTGGAGCTGATGATATTAGAGGCAGCCCCAAGAGCATTCTAAATTTTAGATTGTGCTCAAAGCCTTGATTATCTCACAGCTTTTTACTTCTGCCCATCTATCCTATTCACTTTTGCTGTAATGCCATAACGCTGATACTGCCTGGAGATCTTCCTAAAAGAGAGCTCTCACAGCCTCCTGCAGGAGCTGGAGAGATCCACAGTTGCTGTGATTGCAGCACACCCTTCACAGAAACACCTTCTCCAGCTGACACACACCATGCAGTCACCCACAGGTGTACACGGGCCCCACCAGTGGCTCAATCATCTTCAGCTGACCTGATACCTTAAGTTTTAGCTTTTATATTTTTTTAGATTCTGTGCTGTTTTAGTGGGTAGGTTTGGGTTTCATATTAAGTGCTACTAAGTTCTTTCACAGAGTAGATAGACAAAACATTTCCCTCTCTAGCTTGGGACCAAGGACAACTTTCAGACCCAAGAACAAAAACAACAGTGAAGTGAGAAGAAAAAACAAGAAGGGTGGAGCTTCATAACCTGAAGCTGTGGTTGGACAATTTGACTCTAATACTCTCATGGACCAGAACTCATAAAAGTGTGGGACCTTGTGATTGGGGACCATTTTGTGACCATTCAGGTGCATCTTGGGTGTGGTCCGACGGGGCTCTTGCGTAGCCCAGGTGTGCCTATGGAGGGCTTTTAATAAATACCTACTTTATCCTTTTGCTCTGTCTAGTCTCTGTTCCAGGTCAGCCTCTAGCAGGCATCAGACCCAGGTGATTTCCTACCCTCTTTGGGCTTCACATATTTGCAATTTGACAAGAAGGGATGCCCTGACCACCTATTTTTCTTGTACAGCCCCAAAAATAATTAGATGTGGATGCCATTCTCCTGCCCTAAGACAACTGGCATGGCCTGGCCTTGGCTATGTGGTTGAACCCTTGTAAGCCTTCAGAGCAGCCCTTTGGGCCTACGTACCCATCCTTAACCCCACTATGGTCATGATCCATGATTCCATCCATAAATCACAAGGGAAAAATAAGCCAGAGAGAGGATGCAGTCAATATCAAAATTATGCAAAATTATATATCAAAATTATCTTAGCAGGAACTTCTCAGGAACAACTTCAGTTGTTACTGTACTTCATGCAGAGTCTAAAAGTGACTGGAGGATATCAATCCCCAAAATCTATGGCAAATAATAAAATCCAGGGAGAATTACGGCTTATAAAGACAGAACTCAGCACTTCAAAATATCACCTGCACACCTAAGCATCCCCACATTGTCAGAAAATAACATTAAAGAACAGTGATATTGCACTCACAAAAGTAGGTTCCATTATCTGAAGGTACATCTTAATTTCTGTATTATTCATCTTCAGAAAAATGGCTGTGAACATTTCCAGCAGCATGAAGCTGTCAGTTAATTTGATTTCATCCCCTAGATGGACTGTTATTGGGGTAGATGTTTGGTCTGAAATCATAAAAACATTCAGGGCTCCAGCTGGATATATGTGAACATTTCTGCCTGCACAAGAAACAGCTATTTTTCAGGCTGAACTGCCATCTTTTATAATCTTCACTACTGATCTTAGTGTTGGTTAAAAATCTCCTACAATACTTAAAAATTCATTGTAACCAAAGGTCCCTCTCTGTCTTAGATTATTAAAGATATAAAGGAATTTTAAAAGGTGACCGTGCACTTCAATATTGACTTTTCTTATCACTTTTCCTTTTAAAAAAAAAAAAAAAAAAAGGTTTTTGAGAAAAAGTTTTTTCATTTGTTTTCTTCATTTAAATTTGTCACCTTATTCAAAATTTTCAAATTCAAAAACTGGGGTAGGAAAAACTCATAGAAAAAAAAAAAGGAACTTGTAGAACACATTTTCCTTTTTATTTAAAATAAAAACTGTTCTGTTCCTTGGCATTATGTTTTACAGTGAGATGTTTTTCTACCACCACAATAATAATCGACACTTTTGAGCAGTCATTTGCTAAACAGCTTTGAACTATTTGACTGGTCTGTTAAGGCTGAGGTGAAGTCATGGTCCCTCTCAAGAAGCAAAATTTTCCATTAACCGATTTGCAAAGTCCAGCACTGAACAGGCTGGATTTCTCTCCATTAGACCTCCTCCCAGGAGCTGCTGAGCTGCATTTGCGCACAGCCAGCTCTCCCTTGGAAAGCAGAGCCCTTTCCAGGCAAAGCCCTGCTTTCCCCAAGGCCACGGAGAGCTCGGCCAGGCCCGGCAGGGCGGGAGGGAGCGGCGGTGGGGCAGCGGAACAGCAGGGGCGCAGAGCTCCGGCTCGGGCGGTTCCCCTCTTTCAGCACCTTCCTTTGAAAGCTGCCAGAGCCAAAAGAGAGTGGCCTATTCAAGTTCCAGATGCAGAGGGTCTCTTTGGCATAAGTATTTTTAATCAGCAAAGAGCAAATCTTAGCACTGTGTGCAATCCAATTACGGAGGTTTCAAAGCAAGCAGTGCCATTGAGGCTGCTTAGCCAGACCTCCACCGTAACACAGGCCCGAGGTGTTCACATGACAAACCTTTCACTGAAGCTCAATAACTTCAAAAAGCAGCATTCACTAACCAAACCCTTGCGCTTCGGGTTGAAAAGCTCCAAACAGGCAAAAAATCTGTGGCATATCTTCATAAGCTACACTAACAGTTAATTACCCTCTTTGTTAAATGCTCATGTCCTGTTTCCAGTGAGCATTACTCACAACTGGATACAGGCCCAGGCACTCTGTAGCTGAGGTAAATGAGTGTATTTTTCTCCTCTCAGTTCCTTTCCCTACACTTCTGGAATACAAAATGAGATCCACTCATGGTAATTGAGCTGTTGACAAGTCTTCCCAGCCCGGGACATAGAATTAGTGTTGCTAACCTTCATAATTTAAATTACAAACCCAACGGTAATTGGTGTTTTTCTTGGAGCTCCATCTCCTGGAGACAGGTGATTATGGGAGAACTCTTATTTTACTTACTTTCCAAGCACATTTTAGACACCGTGGAAAAATCTAGAAGTGCTCTGAGTAACCCCAGCAGATGTATGGCTACAACCACAGACAGATTGAATTAATCCTAACTTTACTTATTTCTCAATAAAGCAATTATTATTGCTATAGCAGATGTCATGATTTGCCGTTGTTGAATGTTCGGAGGGAGAGAAACTGCAGTTATCCCCAGGACAAGTAAAGGCTGATAATATCCAAAGAACCAAAAAGCCCTTCTTCTGGGGCCGAGGAAATAAAGAGGTGACCATGAGTTTTGAGGCTTGGACAGTCACAACTGGCAGAAATGACACAGGCACCAAGAGAGCTCACATCAGCACTGCTGGTAGCTCTGGGAGATCAAGCATCAGCTCTCACCACTGGAAATGTCCAAAGACTGCTTTGCCAAAGGAAATCTTCTCTAGCCAAGAAGATCTACAAAAATTCTTCCCTGTGAGGGTGGTGAGGCCCTGGCACAGGTTGTTTGGAGAAGCTGTGGACCCCTCATCCCTGACAGTGTTCGAGGCCGGGTTGGAAGGGACTCTGAGCAACCTCATCTAGTGGAAGGTGTCCATGCCCTTGACAGAGGGCTTAGAACTAAATGATCTTTAAGGTCCCTTCCCACCCACACTATTCTGTGATTCTATAGCTCTATGCAATATCAGCTGAGATGCAGAAAAATCAGCATGCTCCTGATCTGAGCATGTCAAGATAGATGCACATCCTGCATATTAAAAAGTCCTGATATTAAAAAGCAAGTGTTGGCACAAGACATGCAAGTTCTACACAGCAACTGAGAAATTATTACTATAAACTATTGCTGCTACTACTTAATCAGGATTCATTAATTGAAAGGGATTTGTGTTACTCTATTATTTGAATTTATTATTTTATTTGAGCTAATGAATTTAACAGAAGGCAACAGAGATCTGATTGAAGTTTCCATACAAGCTGGTCTATGTGGATTCTGAAAACCAAGACAAACATCTTTTACAACGCAGAGTGATCTCCATGGTTTAATATAAGGCAGCACCAAATAATCTGCAAGAGCATGCAGGATGTTCAGCTTTCACATTCCTCACATGTTTTTCCTCTTCTGAATCTGCACTGTCAATGTTTGTCTCCCAGTTCAATTTGCCTCAAGGGTAATGTAACAGCCCTCAGTTCCTGCTATGCAGAGGGTTAAGTCAGGCCAATTCAATCAGTCTCCCACTGAGCTCAGACAAACAGCCCACCCCAGGCAGGGGGGAGCCCAGTACTCTGAAAATGACTCCACACTATTAGTAACAGTTGACACCCTCTTCTCTCAATAAAGTGACATTTTCTAGTGCCTGCTGTAAGCATGGAAGGTGTTTGCTCTGGGAATTCAGCCTCCCTTGCTCAGTAGGAGAAGAATCTCACTTCACATATAGCAAATTTCTGCATTATTTTTGACTATTCAACGAAAATTTCTATTCCCTCAAGGCTTGGTAAACAGATTATTTCCTGAATTAATGCTCTGTAAATGACCATTTGACAGATTAGCTCTTCCCTAGATGTGGTCCCAGGAGACAACATCAGAGGTCTCCTCTGAGTAAATGCTGATTTTCAGCACTGTAAATACTTCACCCTTTTTGCTTGTATTTGCTTTCAGTGCGTGGCAGGCAGAAGATAATCCCACAGCTGGGATGTGGTGCGTAATCTCACTATGTTTTTATGTGATTTTCCCATTTATCTCTCTGCTGTACAAAGTCCCATCTTACCTGCTCAAGCCTCATCATTACTAGAAAAATTTCCCCACTGAGTCTTCACTCAGCTGAAATCCCCTTGATAACCCTTGGTATTCAAGTAGCACATATCTATAAAAGGTTTAATTGTCTTTAATTTTTTACCTCTGATTTCTCTTTATCTCACAATGCGAAGCAGGGGGCAAATAACTAGCTTCCACCTATGCTGCTTCTTCAGCAATGGCATCAAATAAGAGTCTGCCATAAATCTCTAACTTACAAGCACATTTTAAAAGCACCAGTTAATGCTTTCAGAAGTTTAAAAATAAGTTAAATATTAACTTTATATGTACTGTTTTAAAAGTTTATGCTCCTTTGGCTTTTTGTTTCAAAAGTGATTTTTTGTGAAAACAAGAAATGTTTTCAAATAAGAAATTCCAATTTGATTTGGCTGAACCATTGGGGGTTTTGGGGGTTTTTTTTGTAAAATTAATAAATAATTTATTTAGTTATAATATGTGTATTTTATTATATATGAATATATCAATATATGAATTACATTCA
>WAAG01068125.1:272-26017 GCA_013390105.1 Tichodroma muraria | reverse complement strand
ATTGCTATTTTGGAACAGAAGACAGAAATTTCAATCTATACCTGCACGAACATGCCAAGCATAAGCAGCCAGTCTCAAGTAAGACATGTAAACAGCCCTGGTGTTGGCCAACTAAATCACTGCACACCCACCTAAACACAGCACAGGCCAGTCTTCAGCTCTGAACACTGAGCACTTTGGGAGATCAGACCATGTTTAAATTAGCATCAACAAAAAGATCAGCACGAGTGCCAAGTGTAAATACACAGTTTTTCTCCTCCTGCAGAGACTAAACTTACTGTCCCCACCTCCCTCCCAGATTAAATTGAGTTTAGCTTCTAAGTATCTCAGCTGAAAAAAGGATACATCAAAATTTTCACTTTTTTTTTTAATTGACCAAACTATCTGTGACATATAAAATCTGCTTCCACAGTTCCTTAAGTCAGGGGAAACTTTTACCTGAGGACATAAACAGTTGCTTTCTTTAATTCTGCAGCATTTGTATCCCTGATAACACACAGACATAGGAAGAATGCTGCAAGGACAATTTCCTCAAATTGTTGTGCATCTAGTGGGATACCGGGATACCTTGAAGTTATTAAAATTACCACAGGAGATTTTTTTCCCTTTTTTTTGTTAATACTACTAATTAAATAAAGTGTTCCTGGTACTAACAAAAGTCTTCATCATTTTCCGGGCCCCTGCAATTAGTAGATACAATATAAATACTGCCAGTCATCAGACAGATGTTGGGATCCCTGAGGTCCCTTGGCTCTTGCTGACAGCTGTGATGGCTAAACCAGTGGATTTCCATACGACAGGAGCCAGATGCACACATATGGCTCTTGAGCTTGAAGACATTGCCTACATGAGGTTTCACACAGACCCCTCATGAGACATCCTGGCACCCACAGCAGCCCCATCCATCCCTCCCAGACTGTGTCTCCTTTCTCTGGTTCCACAAACACCAACAAGCAGCTGTTTTTTTGTAGCAGTAACAGTAGTGGCCCTGGTGACTGCCCAGGACCACAAACACAAGGAATTGGAAACATGTGTTTGTTATTCTGAAGTTCAATCAGTCCCCTCAGTCAGTAAAAGTAAATGCTGAATATTTTTGCAGTAAGCAGGCACAGAGTCCTCCCTCACAGCATTTTCATCACAACTGTTGGGAAACCCACAGGGTTTTCTGGAGAATGCCTCCAGACTGAGGTGGACAGAAACCTGTATCTTTGCTTAACGTGGTATTTGGTCTGGGTAACATGGTGTTGCTGTTGATACCATGCAGCTGCATCCCCGCTGATAAACCAGAACAACTCTCTCAGGCACCAAAATAGCCCCAGCCTCTGTGCTGATTCTTTTCCTGCTTCCTTCTTTTCCTGCTTTTCCTGCTTCCTTCTTTTCCTTCCCAAGAGCAGCAGATCTGTCACTTGATACCCACCCAAACTCCTACTGATTTCCTCCTCCAACACCTCACAGCTCTCTGAGGTCGTTAGACTCTTTTCCACTGGCAAACAGACACATGTGACACAAATCCCAGCTGCAGCTTGCCCCTGTGAGAACCCCTCAGCCATGGCTCCCAGACACAGCCACCTCCTTCAGCTCCCATCCCATGCAGCCACATCTCCAGAACATTATCAGAAGAGACCATGTGGTTTTAAACCACCTCTGATGAGGTTTCAGATTTTGTCAGCTCTGCAAGAGAGAATTTCTCTACCCCAGCACAGGCAGCTTGCCCCCAGTAAGCCAAACTGCAGCCCAGGCTGCTGTGATGGATGGGGTAGCACATACGGCCTCCAGCTGAGGAGGAAAAGATCACCTGGGGCAGGGACCCCTCTAAACAGCAACCTGAGGTCCATCCTACCTCATCCCTCAAAGCCCTTCCCCAAGACAAGGTATGGAGGTGGCCTGGATTTGGCCCAGTCTTTAACCAAAGTCTAAAGCATGTCTGTTTGCCACTGGGGTCAAAAACTCAACCCTCATTACTGAGTTACAATTTGTGTGGTGGTGTATCTGCCTTTCTCTTGAAAATGCCCTCTTTTACGGCCTGAAACCTTCAACACATGGAAATCCTGGATGCCCCTTGACACCATGAACCCATTCAGGGCTGTTAGGCATTCAGAAGCTGTTAGCACGTAGATTTTGGTGATAATTTGGTGAATGGAGTTGTCAAACAAATTGCCTTTATTATGGACTGATTAAATGCAATCAGGGAGAAGTGCCTTTCCCCTCCCCAACTCCAGCCCTCATCACTCAAACAAACACAGAGCCAATTAGCAGGGAGGTGGCAAAAGCAGCTTTCACTTGAAACCTGATATTCTTGGGGAAAAGGGAAAAAAAGACCAATCACTAACAACAATAATAGCAACAAAAAAAAATCTTTGTGCCTTCAAAACCAAGATGGGCCTCCAGGGAGAGGTTCCAAAAGCTACCCAGGACTCACCTGCAGGGTGTGGATGGGAGTTACCAGTATTCATCTGGCTCCATGCCAGGTGAGCTCCCTTAAGCAAAGTGCTGTTCACATCTAGCTTGTGCCAAAATCTAATGCAAAGAACATAAACATTAAAGCAGGCCCAAGGGGAGCAGCACTACCGGGGCTGGTTTTTCTTTCAGCTGGGTTCTCCTGTGTCAGAAAAGGCATGAGCTCCCAGCCAAGCTGTTTCTATGCCTAGAAACCTAAGTTTTTGGCTTAGGTCCTTGCAGTGGATTCTTGATGTCTGTAAATGCTTGAGTTCACAACCCTTTCTGCAGTAGTGGAGGGACCTGTCTCCATTGACATGAAATTTGTGACAATCGGATAGACCTGGTGCCACTACCCTCCTGCCCAACGTGCCTGAAATCAGCTAATGAATGGGAAAATCCTTGAGGAGAATTGGAGCACGGCATGATAACGACGTAAGTTTAATTCCTTGCAGGTATGCAGCTGGAAGTTAAATGGCCACCTTGGCAGCAGTGGGCAGAGCAAAATTCAACGTTTGCATGATTTAGCTTCAGTGACAGGAACATCACAGCTGAGCAGAGAGAGCACACAAGATATGAGCAATAGCTATTGACTAAGATTTCAATGTCTGCATTTAAAGTTAGCACCAAAACCTGCCTTTGGCCCCATTTTCATTAACCTTGTCCCTCTGAGGAGCAAGGCCTGTGCACTGCACATGGATCGCTGCCTCCCAGAGCCCATGCAGAGGGGCTATGGCATAGCTTCTTCCCCCAGCAGGGCAAGGGCATTGCTCTGTCTTGAACTCTCACAAAAATTAGAAAGGGCCTAAAACAAAGGTGAAGTTTTATCAAACAGCAAGGATTTTGGAGAATTCATTGCTGCTCCTGAGCTTAGGACTAGAGGTTTATGGTTAATCTACAGAAATTCAAGACATCAGATTCTTAACCCACACCTCATCACAGTCCTCAAATATCACCTTAAACATAAGGGCTGAGTGACACATCAAGACAGCAGGTTCTAAGCCTTCAAACAGTCCTGAGCATAGGAACAGATTACAGAATGAAATTAAACCAAGAGTCCATTCTACAAGCAGCCACAGAGAAAAAGTCCAGGTCTTCTTAAGAAGTGGCTGCAAAGTGCCTGATAACTCCACTCTCTCCCTCAGGATCTGTTTCCTACCCCCACACCCTGCTGCAAACATCAGTGTTTAAAGAACTATTAAAGAAAACAACTTCAAAACTCTTCACATAGTTCAAATACTTCACTTAAAAGGAATTTGAATTCTTACATCTCAGATTGCACCAGTCCCCAGCAGGACACGCACTGCTCATGTTCACGTTGTGGCATTTGAGCTGTTCAAACAGGAGGGATGGAGCCCCGGTGTGAGACTGTGTGCTCAGAGGTTAGAAATCCCCACCAGCCCTGCTTATGCTCTCTTGTGAGAGCTGAGACTCAGTTAACCACATCTCTGGACACCTTCTCAGGGTGTGCCTTGCCATGACCTACATAAAAATGAAAACTTCCTGCAGCTGAGAGACACATCCCTTGAAGACCCAGCCAGTGGGAGAGTACTGGGAGCAGTGGTATGCAGTTTGGTGTGAAGTTCTTGGTAAGTCTTTTATCCAGCCCTTTTGCAGAGCTGCAGCATGAGAGTCAGGTCAGTGCTGCTGACTTATGATCTGCTTAGAGCCCAAGACTGGTTGTCCCCGAGCTTTCCTTCCAGGGCTGGATCCATGCACTCTGGCCACCACCGCACAGCTGTGACAGCAGCACCTCCTTGGTAATGCTGAGTTGAACCAAGATGAGAAGCCAGAGAAGTTTTGCTGCTATACAAGGTCTACAGGACTGAGTTTTAAACTCCCATTCTTCCCCAAAGAGCATCAGCTGCTGTCTCTGGACAGTACTGCTACTCATTTGCAAGCTGGAAAAGCCTTTACATCCCAAAGAGCTGTGTCATCTCCCTGCAGCACCAGCTGCTGCAGAGGTTTCTGTGGGATCACAGTAAGCCTTACATTCCTCAGCAGTAATATCCAATACAAATCCACTCATCTCCCTGGGGTGCAGACAATTTATGTTTTGGATGCACCACCTCTAGGTGGGATGGTGTACAGTAAAGCTGTAAGTCTTCCCCAAAGATGTTCACCTGCTCAATTCCAGTCATGCCAGAGAAGAATTCAGAACATGCTGAAGTATTGAAAAGCGTATAACAGGACAGAAACAATTACAGTCAAATAACGTTAGAATGTCCCCCCTTCCATTCCTTAAGCCAGCTGACAATTCACTTCTAGGGATAACAGTGACAAACAAGATGCTCTATCAGGTAGGAAGAGTTACCTGGGCTGCTGTTCCTTCAGAGAGGCACATGGTACAAACCCTCATGCATTGGAGGGAGGTGAATGGAGTCAGTGCAATATGTGCTGGGAAAGCATAAGGTGTTTGGGAAGCACTGTACCTTTTCCTACCTCCTTTCATCTTGTGGTTACTCAGCTCCTGAGCTTACAAAACTATATTTGAGCTGCTACTCACTGGGTACAGCCCTTTCCTGCAGCAAATCATGTTTCCTGTCCTGCAAGGTACAGTCAGTCCAGCAAGACTGGAGACATTTGCCAAGCCTGCTATCAGAAAACATAGGTTGGACCTGGCAGAAGGTTTCAACAGTTATGGAAACTCATGGGAGGTTGTGTTGTTGGGATTACAGACCCTGCTTCAGAGTACAGCCTTGCCATACACATACACAGGGATATAATCCACCCCTCTTCTCCCAAAGCATGACAATTCAGTTGGATGCTACAGAGAACATTATTTTTGTATTATTATTGTTATCAGCAACCTTCTTATCCATTTTTTAAAAGAACAGCATCTGCTCCCCCTGCCAGCACCACTGAAGCCTATCGAATTTCCTTTCACTGTTCCAGCTGTGTTGTACAAACACAATGTAAAGCACCTTTGCCCTGGGACACTTGTACACATTTTAACGCTTGGCGATTTGGCCTGCCTGGAAAAACTTTGTCTACATTTCAGAAAGACAACTCCTTTCCCCATTGCAGCTTTTGCTCCCATCATGCCCACTCCATGCATCCCTTCTGCATCAACTTGCTTGCAAGCAGGAGCACAGAGAAAGCTCAGTGCCAAGAAAAGGATAAAAGCACACTAGAAACAGGGCAATGCCTCAGTCCTTTCCATTCAGAGGCAGATCTGCCTTGAATGGGAGCCCCCAGGACTGATGTGCCCCCAAAAGAGACTGAATCACAAGCAAGCCGGCCCCCTTTAATTCACTTTAAGACTTCCAGCTACCGTATATATTCTTTCCACCACAAGCTCCTCCTTTCTAACATGAATTTCTCACAGCACACAGACACATGCACTCCCAGGCAGTGAGCAGCAGTGTTAGGATGTGTTGAAACCCAAGTCCAGTGAGGTTCAACCCTTGCAAATGACACTGTTTCACCAGCAAACTATAATTGGGATCTCTTAAACACTACAAGAGTTTTGCAAAACACCCCTAAAGAGTATGACAGGCTAGTTCTTCACACTTAGACCCAAAATTAGAACTGATATCCTAAAAGAAAAGTGGCCCTCACTGGGCACTCTTGAGCAAACTGATCAGCCCATCCCATCAGCCCTGCTGAAGTTGCAAAATGAAATCTGTTATGTTTTCTCAGATCCACATGCACATTCAGAAAGAACAGAAGCAGAAACATCATTTTAAAGCAACTAATGCAATTACAGAGTTATAAAACTTACATGGGACTTGAGACTTTCGAAGTGCTGGGTATTTACTGACTCAAAACGAGTGCTATCAACATTTTTAGATTCAGAAAATATTAATAAATGAGACACTTTTTCTTATAGCTTAAGAAAACACAGGCTCAGAATATAATCCGTTCTGTGCATGCACCTCCTTTATCTCAGTTCAGGGGACTTTTGCAACAGTCAGAGCTTTATATTAAGAGGAGGGAATCTGGCCCACTACAAAATAATTTAGGCTTGCTATGTTAGGTTTAATTTATGTCCTAAACCTTCCCAGTCTCCTAATCCACCTCTTTCCACCTCTTTTCACTCCTATGAGAAACACAGCACAAAACCTGCTAAAAACTTTCACATGTTAATATCATTCCTGCTACGAAGTTACACAAGTTAACACTATTCTTTTTCTTGTTCCCAAAATTAGTGAGACTAACTCTTTTGGAATCGTTTTGCAAATTAATTGAGAAAGGCTTTTAAGAAACTCAAAATCCTCTTACAGAAGACACTTTTCATTTTTCGCTTATTTTTAAAAGATTAAAATTTCTCCCCGCATAACTATCCCAGATCTGCTCACATCCCCTCTCCCTGAGCTGCTCCTGAGCGCTGAATCAGAGCCCCCACGCACGAGCAGCACACGAGAGGATCGGCGCTTCTCCCTACCTGAGAAGTCTGCAGAAGTCTTGGCAAAGTCGCTGAAAGCTGTCAAGCACATGAGTCCTAGGAGGAAGGTGGAGGTGGGAAACGCATCTGGGCAGCACATCCTTAGGTGTCCTCACGGCTCGTTTTGTTCCAGAGGAAAGGAAAGCGGTTCCCGGCCCTGCCCAGCACTCCTCATTGCCCGGAGAACAGCGTTAGTCCCATTGCTTGGAAGGCTCGCAGCCAGCGGCGGGGAAGGAAAAGCACTCGGCACACACACACACCACACACACACCACACACACCACACACACCCATCCCCGGGAGTGAATGAATCCCGGCTGACGAATGAGACAGACCTACCTGAGCCTTGGCGGAGTTCCCCGGGTCCTAAAAGCCACCTTTTTGCCCAAATTTGCTGCAGACTTGGAGCGCAGCTGTCCAGCTGTGGCACTGCGAGCTGCTGGGGGGCAGTCGGGGAAAGGGGTGCCCCGGGGGGCTGGGTTGGAAGAGCACAGCTATTGTTGGATTGGATATGCAGGGCTCTTGTCTCTCTGGTGCAGACAGACAGAAGGATGAGCAGAGTTTTCAAAGGAGGAAGCCCAAACAGAGCACCTGGATTCACTTGGGTTTCTGGTATGATGGGTATTTGTAGCTGCTGCTGAAATCACTGTGAGCAGCAGTGTCCTGGCAGACTGGTGACAGGAAAATTCCATGTCCCCTGTTGAGAGTGATCTGACAGTGGAGGAGACTTTGCACAGGCCCAGAGATCAAACCTTCCTAGATGTCATTGCAGGACTGGGACTGGTATCAGCCACATATCCAAAACCCTCCTTTCTTTTGATAGCAGAAAGCCATGCCAGGCTCCCTCTAACCTCCATCAAATTCAACAGAGGGGTTTTCAGCAGATCTAGACCTGTGGTTTTCATAGAATCATGGAATGGTTTGGGTTGGAAGGGACACTACAGATCATCTAACTCCAGCCTCCCTGCCACAGGAGGACACTTTGCACTAGACCAGGGTGCTCCAAGCCCCATCCGACCTGGCCTTGAGACCCAGGAGTCCTGGCTCCTCCCATAGCAATTACTTTAACCTCCACCTAGCCCGGCCCTAGGTGATCACTGAGCACTGCTCACCCTGCAGAGGTAAAGGAAGGCGCCAATTCACCTGGAAGCGCATCCTGTATTTGATCCTGCCTGATTTTCATGCATGTCCTGGCAGCATCAAGCCAGTCATGTTAATTTGAAAGAGCTGAGAACTGGGGACACACAGAGATGGGTGGACTTTCTCGTCCCTCAGTACAGGAAGGAGATCCAGGGCTTTGGCCATCAGCTTTAGCTGCAGCTCAGGGATATGTTTGCATGTAAATAATGGACAAATCCCACACATCCAGGCTAGGGCAGAAGCTGAGTGCTGGCACAGAGAGAGGAGGATGTACTTCACAGGTAAAGCAAACACCAGACATTCAGCAGCCTGTGTATCCATATGTTCAAACCTAAGGAGCTGCACCGTGTGGGGCTGCCAAGGGGACACGGGGCCAGGCTCACACACAGCTGCTGAACAAAGCTGCAACTCCTATCCAGCAAAAATAACCACAGTGGAAACATCCAAGGAAAACCACAAGTGGTTCTTACTCCTCTGTCTTGTTCATTCACATGGAATTAAGTGAAACTCTCCAAAAACATTGATTTTAGAGCTAAAAACAAGTGTAAGAAACTTCAGCACAAAGGGCTCCAGGGTTTCTTCAGAATTGAGAGAATTTGTAAAGTGTTTCTTATTCTGGAATTTCTAACAACGTTTCAGCTGTTCTCAGACAATTATCAGACTGGCTCCCTGACTATATGTGAAAGACATTTTCAAGAGCCCTGCCATGAATACCAGAGTAATTTTTTCCACCATAGGATGGTCTCTGTACTAGAAGAAGATCCCAAGGGGAACTGTAAGTCCCATAGCCTGTTTGCCTTCTGCCCATACGGCCAGTTGCTCAAGTTCCAAACAGCCACACAGAGGATGAGAGCAGTGTGGTAAATCTGGAGTTTGAGCTTAAATCTTGTCCATGACCACGGGAACAAGAGGCTGTTGTGGCCTGATCTGCACCTAAGCACCTCCTTCCCACGATTCCTCTTCACACACTGAGGGTCCCCAGTGAAGCTGCAGATGAGTCTCCTCAAGGACAGCGGTGACTCTGGGCTGCTCTAACAGCACAGACACAGCCTGAGGTCCAACAGGCTCTGTGCAACCCAGCTACAGCCCCTTCTCTCTGCAGACAACTCTGCCCCCTTACTTTTTTACAGAGGGCTGCTTAGGCAAGATAAAAAAAACAGGAACTACTGCAGGTTGCCTTGCTCTTTATTTACCCGATAGTTCAAATCCCACCTGCCAAATCTCTCTGACCCATATTTTTCCAGGGTTGACCTAAGTTTTAAAGAGAAAATACCAGGAGATTTGACTCGTGGCATCTATGCATGTGTAGTTCTTGTCTCACCTAGTTCTGCTGCCCTTGCCAAGAGGAAAGATTCACCACTGCTGTCTTACAGGCATGAGATAACCATACCCATTACCAGATTATCAGTCAAAGCTCCTTATCAGCAGGACAAAGAAATAATAGGACCCCTGGAAATTTATCAGCCTCTGGAAAAGGGAAGCACTATTTGCTGAAAAGAGCCCACCCTGTTAGCAGGTGTTGATTTTACTGATTAAAGGGTAATTAGGTTTGGCTGACTCAGTATACTGGGAAGAAAAAAAGAACTTCTGGTGACAAAGGATTTAAGGCTAAACATGGGCAGCGTGCTTGAGCAGCCCTTTAGGTTTTTGTGAATAAAGTCAAACCAAAGGGGAGGAAGTTTACATCAGTGTCGTGTCCTCTGAGGGCGTTTTTTTAAGTCTGTACAGATGCTTTCCAAAAGGAAAGAAGAAAGCAACTCTTGCCAAAAAGAAAAAGAAAAAAAAAAGAAAAATTGGCCTTTGAGAAACAGACAATTCAGTTAAAGCCCATCTCCATAATGCCCTTATTCCCTGGGGCATGTGGGAACATCAGCTGTGTTTGGAAGGCAAAGAGGCCACCTGTCCCAGCACAGCACAGATAAAGGATGTCTGTCATGGACAGTCTCATGGGGTAAACATGAATCAAGGCAACACCAAAATGGAACTTTGCTTTTAGGAGTAACAGCCCTTGAAATCCATCCATGCCTTCAAATACGTCTCTGGGGATAGGTAATAACACATACAATGACACACATTCTCTTGGATCCCTTATCCCTGAAGCCACCCGGAAGTGGGAATAGGCCAGTACTGATGCAGTCCAACATTACATCTTATCTTGGAGGAATGATGTTTGCTCTCTTTCCCTCCACAGATTAATTGTGGAGAAGTCTCACTAACTCTAAGATACATAACAACTGTACCTCAGTCCACCTTTTTGGTTATGTTACTTAAGTGCATTTTTCTCTCCTCCCATGTTTCTCTCTTGCAGATCCTCTCCTTCTCCTGCTGCACATAAAACTTTAATATCTGAAACATGCATGCAAATTCCCAAACTACAGTTAAGTACAACTGCAACTGGGGAAACTGAGGCAGTGAGAAAGGAAGTAATTTTTCATTCAGTTTTGTGACCCCAACATTACCCAGTTCATAAATGGTAATCAAGAATGGACCCAGTTAGGATGATTCCCAGTTTAATGCTGTTTGTGCTGATCTTGCTTCCTTACAGGGCTGATTTTTGGTAATGTTTTCCTATTTTTTACTCATCTGGCACCATTAACTTCTTCCTTGCTGATTAAACCATCAACAGCCAAAGGCTGGTCAGTAGCTGGACCAGGAATAACTCTCAGCTAGAGAACCAGATGTAGGATTGAAGCCCTGTTTGTTTACACAGTCACAAGCAGATTTATTAGTACAAATTTTCTAAGACTAGTCTTTCCTTCTAACCCGAGTAACATTACTCACTTCTTACTGTTTTTTCCATAAGGTCTCAAAGCACTCTCCAAAAGGCCCTGTTGCATTCTGCCACTTCACATATGGATGAAGAACAGTCATATGTTTGAGGTCAATACTTTTTCAATGTCAGCCAGGGGAAATTGACAGAGATAAGAAAATATTAAATACATTTTAAGCCCAGCCAGAGAGAGCTCTTTCCACTTGGCCACATTCCTTCCAAATGAATGTAAATTGATAACAAAGTATGTGTGCATTTATACCTACAGAAATATATGTAAACTGGGTGGTCAGAGCTTCAATATAAAATAACAAAGTTTCCCAGCAGAGTACAGCTCTTTGTTTCCTCTTTTTCTTAATCTTTCCTCTAAGAGTGTCTTATGGAAACAGATGGGGTTACTCATGGAAGTAAGCACTGTTTGCTTTCATCAATTTGAAGGCAGAGGACTTCACGTAATGCAGTTTTGCAATACAACACCAAGTATCTCACAAGCAAAATCCTCCTCTCTCTCCATATTCAATGCTAAACAACAGCTGTGCAGAATATTCAAACTGAAAAGCCTTTGAAGTTTTCACATTTTGTGTCACTCAATCACTTCAGTTTACAAAACGAACGTAAAACCTGGAGGACTTTGCTCCATACTGGGACAGGTTTCAAGTGGGGGTAGTGCTTCAGCCAAATTCTGTGTAGAGCAAAAGCCTCAAGCAATGCACTTATCCCACTGAAGCACTGGGAAACACTGAACAAAGTGGTGCAAAATCCTCCAATGCATGAAAATGTCAAAAGTAAAATATTTGGAGACTATAAAGTGATCCACAACAAAGCTGAAAACTTTCTCCTCATGTCTCACCAAGTAACTGGTGTTGAAACCTTTCTCTGTTGGTATTCTCTTTATTATAACGTTCTCAATATCCGTGTTAGTGGATATTTGTGCAATCCGGTGATTTTTCTGGGATCGGCATATCCAGCTGGGTTTAGCCGGTACCTTGTGCACAGAATGTTCTCGAGTTAATCACTGTATTAGTACTACAGGAATATGGAGTCATCTTGATCTTTGCACTGCACTGCAAGTCACACAAAGGTTTAAAGAGACAAGTTCACTGAGACCTTCAGGACCTGCAGTGTCTTCTGACATCTCTAAAGTGAAACCGTTCTCCACTTGACCTGACTCATAAGTCCTCTTCTAACAGTTTTTCTGAGTAGATTTCTCTATTAATTGGATAATGGTAGGTACTGGCTTTGCTATTTTCCACCGCTATCTTTCCATTAATATATTCAATAGCTCTCCAGGAGTGCTTCTTAGATGAGAGGCTGAATTTGACACCTGAAGGTACCTATCTCTGACCTCGCTGGTCTTGGCTTTGAAGAGCAGAGACATCCCAGCTGGCTCAATGTGAGCAGCAGTATGTTGTTTCCTATTATCTCACCTATGATAATCAAGGGAGAATTATATCAGTCATGCTGCTATGTAGGCATGAATCATTTCAGGTTACAGACCCCTTTAATCTGGATCTCCACTAGGTTCTTCCATTTTGGTTTTCCTTTTTTACTACCAACCCTCACAAATAATTTACATTGTCCTTAATTTCCACAGGAAGCAGAATTGTTCCTCAGATTAACTTGTCTAGAAGTTCTCTGCCTGTCCTGTGGGAGTAACATGCTATGATGTTTTTTGATAAAAAATAGAAATCATCTCAACATTCATCCTTAAAATGATACCATGGACATTTATCCCAAACCTCTGTACTCTACTCTGAGGGCATGCAAAGGCAGTAGTATGTAGGACAACAAGAGAGTCCTTCAGCATTCCCCCTGGTTCTTCTGTCCATCATGGGCACACACCCTATACACACAGCCCATCCTTACAGAAACTACTGCTATAACTTACACTGGAAAAGCCATTTTTGTTGCCAGAGACCGTTCCCACAAAAAGGATTGTTTCCAAGCATTGTCATGAAGCCTTTCATAGAATCCACCTCTATACTGAAGAAGGCTGAACCACATAAGGGTCTGAATACAGGCACTGTCACCCACATTTGGGACTAGTCCTTGGTTCACTTTTGATCCAGGCCACCTGGCATCCAGAACATTTCTGAGCATGGCTTGGGAGCTGGCAGGAACTTTGGCCATTCCCAATAGGCAGGAAGGAATTGTGGTTTGGAATTTGATAGCATGGTCACAACCAGATGATATGTTCTAAGAGACCCAACAGTGTTTCAGGAGTTTGTAATATCCTTGGTGAAGACACAGTGGCATGGGCTGAGAACTGAAAAAATAACCCCAGAGCAGACTGAGTGCCAGTGCTACAGCATCTTCTCCTTCTGCTGCCCTGGCAAGCCTGATTAGACCTGCAGAAATGGCAGTGCATCCTGCAGTCTCCAGACTCCAGCCAACAGCCCAGGTTGCTATGTATTTGTGCTCCCACCTATTTACAGAGATGAGTAGGACAGACCATTCCTTCAGGAGAATTCAGCATAGACCATGCTTAAGTTTGATCTGGAGAAGTCAATGAAAAAACCTTATTGGCTTCCCTGGTTCCAACATAATATGGACAGATCAGCTTTCACCTCAGATTTATCATTGCCTTGGAGCAGAGGGTATTTCCCTTGGTTTTGTGCAGACAGCAAATTACACAAAAAACCTCTGGCTCACAGATCACAAACTGGTAAAAAATAAAAGAGAATCAGAGGAAATGCTTTTCTGCTGAATAGGGAAAATTAATCCCAAGTGTAATTTCACTAGCATCAGTGCAAATTCAACAATGGACTACAATCTACCATCTGCAAGAAGAACAGGTTTGTGTTCTCCTTTCACGTGTACTTAAACATACATTTTCCTTTCCTCTTTTAAACCCTTTCCATTTGAGAGGGCTGTTTCAAGAGTAGCCATATGCTTTCAAATGCATTTTAGTACTCAGGCCAATAATATCACCAGGTATTTTTTCACAGTGGTCCCAAGAGACTATCCAGTGACAAAGTCCAGGTGTGCTGGGCAGTGCAGACAGCACTGGACTACGTCATCTAAAACAACCCAAGGAATTTCCATTGAAGTCCAAGACAGTCAAGTCTACACACTCTGTAGCCAAAACACCATCATTAGGGAACTCTGGTTATCTTGCTTCTAGGGCAAGAGATGCTTCCCACTGCAGAAAGCTCACACTGAAGTTTGGCTGCAGTCATTGTCTCTGGGCACCTGGTTCACACATCACTGATACCTAATGCGGTGACACTACTCACCAGACCAGCTACAAAGGACGCCGAGGAAGGAAGGAAACTTTACAGGTTTTTACAGTTTTTTTACAAGAGATTTGCAAATGTCAGAGTTCACCGGGCTGGGCATTGCCTGGACTGACGGCAGTGTTATGTGCAGAGCTGTGTGTGTATGGGCATAGCTTAGTGGTTGCATGAATCCAGAGACTACATAAAATAAGTATAGAAAATGGCTTTTATAACACAAGTAACTTGCCTCAGAAACACCTCAGAAGAGGCAAAAAGAGACTAGATCCCATTTAGATTCCAAAACCTTTTCAGTTTTTGCTGGACTGTCCCCTTGTGAAGACTGACAAGCCGGCATCATCCTCCCAGCCTTTCCCTGCCCAACACTCTGGTGCTGTGCACTTCTCCCCAGGGTGCTGCTTCATGCACAGCCCTTCCCTGGTCATTCTCAATACCAGGTATTGCTGTCTATGGAAAATCTCTTATATTTATTACTACACTGCTGGTAATTTCTTGCTTCACTTGCTAATCCCATCTTGGACATGCATAACTAACCAAATTCCCTTCTCCTTTCCCACAGTGAAAGGTAAAACAAATTTTTTTCAGTTCACTAAATCTATCCCGACACAGCACACCAGCTCATCCCCACCTGATGCTCCTTCTGTAGAATGTACCTTCTGACAGTAGAGGAAAAACAGCTTGGTCCATTAAAAGGAGTTTAATCTGAGGCAGTTTGGTTTTCACCCAAAGATTGCCACAAATGGTGTGCTGTGAACAACTAGGAGAGCTGAGAGTTTCTTCAGCTGCTTTAGGAAGCCAGTGTCCACAGCTGCTGCTGCTTCTGTGGTGGAAGAGGCAGAGATTCAAAGCTTGTAAAGCCCAGTTCTCAAGTGAAAGCCCTGCTGTGAGTCCAGAGGGAAGCAAAGTGAACATAAGACAAAGCAGCAGTTTCTCCCTCCCACCTATTTTCACACAATAGTACTGCACACAGCTGAGCCACTGCAGTGGAAAATAATGTTATGATTTCTAAAGGGCTTCTGCAAAACAAAGGACATAAGAGACATTTTCTCTTCAGGTTAGTCACTAGTCACACAATAATGAAGAGCAGAAGTTGATTGGCTTTGTTAAAACTAATGAGAAGCGGCAACTTTGAGCAATTTGATCATAAATTTTTTACTTGCTTTTCCTCCTGCATATGGAGGTTGAGATAGTAGATATAATTTACTATGACAAACCACCAGCATTAATGCATTAATCAAGAAAAACAAATGGTCCCCCTTGAAATCTCCTACCCACCTAGAGAGAGTAATGGGGTTATAAATGGAGAAAGAATAAATATTGACTCCATGAAATGTAAAGGTACCTGGGAGTTCACTCATCAGTCTTTAGATTACACTTGCCTTTCAAGATGAATGGGATTTTTTGTATAATCCATTTCAATTGGACTTTTTTTTAGCATCTCAGGAAACAGGAGGGGTCACATCAGTGACCACATCATAAAGAGGCCACATCAGTGGTCTCTTTAGGTTCTTAAGGTGTTCCAGACTGTTTCTGAAGGACAAGACCTCCAATTTCTGGAATGAGGTAGATGCTCCCAACCAAAGAAAAGTCTTTCAGTTTGAGGTAAGTACTGAAGGAGCTGCCTGGACTAGTCAATGAGTTATTTGTTTGACAGTGTTTCTGGGGCAGCTTTCTGTAAATGGCTCCAGAACTCAGCCTCCATCACTCAGACTACAGAAGCTCAGAGGCAAGGACACCCCTTGGCATCTGGACCCATACAGGACTCAAGAAGACCCAAGAGTTTACTTCCTAAGGGAAAGACCTCTGGCATCATTTACTGAATTTAATCTTACTTTGTCACATGTTCTTCATAACTCTCCAAATTCAAAACCTCTCACTCTTTTAACCTCTAAAGCAATTATATACTTGTCTTCTACACAGATTATTCGACTATTGGATCAATTTCAACATTGGCTTTCATACTAGACACAATTCCTCTTTAAAATTTCTCACTAAATCATAAAATTAGGAGAATCAAGTGTTTTATAAATGCTCAGCCAGTATTGTTGTCCCTTCCATAACCTTTAATGGTGCCACACATCCCAGAGGAAACTGAACTCTGAGTGGGGACATAATCAAGAGGAGTGAAAACATAATCAAGAGCAAAAGACCCAAGAAAAGAAAAACAACAAAGACACACAGCTCAAATTCTCAATTATCTGAAAACATCACAGATTCCAAGAGGAATTTAAAGACACTTTTGACTCTGAACACAGAGCCAGTATCTACTGAGGAACTGGCAAAGTTACCAACTGACCAGTTCACATTTCATATATCCCCTGCACCCTGACAGAAGTCATTGGCACACTCCCATACAGGTTGTACAATAACGATTTACCCTCCAGGGCTGGAATGCAACAAAGGCAAAAGGAAGAGCATAGGTGTGCATGGACACGGTGGTGATGCACCACAGAAGCCATGCCCACTGCCAGAGGCCCTCTGGAAGCCTCAGGCTCAGAGGAGCAGATGTGACCAGTTTCCCAGCACTGCACAGAGGGGAGGACATGCACTGGCCTGGCAGGGTTAACTGCGTGTGGCTCCAGCAGGATGCACGCTCCAAAACAACTGAGGCCTGGGGCTGTTTTGACAGAAGGAGTGGAAGATTTTCCAGTCCATCGCTTTCCTGAGCTCAGTGCTAGGATGCTGTGTCTGAAGAACAGCTCTCCCTCTCCTCTTTGCTTGCTCTACAGTAAGGAAAAAATTGTAACTGCAGATGCTTGATGGCCACCTTAATGAGCAGCTGCTTTATCCCAAAGGGTTGGGCACCTGAGGTCATTTTAGGCAACATTTTGGGATTTCTCAATTTTTCAGCTAGGTCAACTCACCTTAAGTTAACCAACAAGTCATGTCTCATTAAAGGGAAGCTTCCAAAAAGACTAGAACTGATATCAGATTGTTTAAAGGTTCTAATAAAATCCACTATACTCAAATCTTTCCACAGTAGTTAATAGAGCTGCTTTGGTACCTGGGATAAACAGGACACAGAGGACTCCAGGCATAGCCTTGTGTTTCTGATGACATAGGTTTGCAAGGGAGCCTGAAGAGTTCAGATACCTCTGGACAGTCTAAAAGGAGCTATGTCTGCTCCACCAGCCACTGCTAGGGCTGCAGCAGCTATGAATAGCTTGTTCTGAAAAGGGCACAATTTAGCTAGAAGACGAGGTGGAGAGGCCCTCCATGAGCCAGTCCCATTTCTTTTGTAATCTGTGGGCATCCAGTTGCCTCTTCTCAACCCCTAATGGACAACAAACCAGAGCAGCTTAGGCCCTCACAGATAACTCTTCTTGTTTTGAGACACAGTAATAATAACAGCAGGTGTTACCTCTTTTTGCTGTGTTTCCTATGAAAAGATGTCCATGTTCCCTCAGGCAGCATGAAAATTCACTCCCTTCTTACACCCCCTGACATGCCACAGACAGCTGTGTTGGGGCTGCTGTAATGTGTTGGGGATGCTTCAGGTGTTCAGAAGAAGTCTCTGGGATTTCAGACTGCAAAGCAGAATGTTTTGGAAGGTGATACTGACAGCCCTGACCCTGGTGATGCTGGGACTGAAGCACTGCCTTCCTGAGGACATGAGCAGGTTAAATTCAGGTAAGCAGGTCAGCTCAGGCTGCTACAATGTGTTGGGCATCTCCACCCCAGAAATGTGCACCCCACCCTTACCTTCCAAATGCAGCATATGGTCTGAGAAGGTCTGCTCTTCAGGCTTTGTTACAACAAAGCTGAGTTAAAGCACAGAAATCAAAAATGAATGGCTCAGAGTGACAAAGAATGCGTGGAGCAAAACACAAGGTCTCCTTCCTCCTTAAATATTGGCCTTTTTTTCCTCTAATGAGCAGGACTATCGTTCAGTGAAATCTTTAGCAAGGAAGTGCAAAGAGCGATCAGTTGTACTGCTGACCTGGGAGAGAGAGGATCTGTTGACTTTATTGATTTGCAAGGACACGTCAAGGGAGGAAAACACTGAAATACTGATGTCAAAAGAGATTTGGGCTTGAAATAGGCTGGAGGTGGCAGTTTGTCCAGCTGGATAACTGAGGGTGTTTGGGGTGACTGCGAGCACTGCTGAACTGCCATGTTCAGTTTTGAAACAAATACCTCAAGAATGGTGTTGAAATAAGGGAGGAGACTTCAATGACACTAACATGAAGGATGACATTTAATGGAAAATCTTAGCCACATCCTACTTCCACAGATGAGAGAGGTTCAGGCTAAGCACTATTTTCTACCTGTCTTGCTTTTCTTCCCAAAGAAACTCAGATTTGAGTAACAAGGAACCATAAGTGAGCTTCCCCAGGACTGGACAGGAGGGACTAGAATTATGTTCAACTCAGTCAGAATTAATTCAGAGAAGCACCAAAGTCTGTTTAATCACAGAATAAGCTGAGTTGGAAGGGACCCTCAAGGATCATTCAGTCTACCATGTGCCTGAGAGCACTGTTCGAACACTTCTTGAACTCTGTCAGGCTTGGTGCTGTGACCACTTCCCTGGGGAGCTGTTCCAGTGCCCAACCACCCTCTGGATGAAGAACCTTTTCCTGATATCCAAACTACACCTCCCTGACTCAGCTTCACGCCATTCCCTCAGGTTTTGTCACTGGTCAGCTCAGAGATGAGATCAGTGTCTGCCTCTCCTCTCTCCTCACGAGGAAGATGTAACTGCAATGAGGTCTCCCCTCAGTCTCCTCCAGGCTGCACAAGCCAAGTGACCTCAGCCCCTCCTCATATGGCTTCCCCCCAAGGCCCTTCAGCATCTTCCTTGCCCTCCTTTGTTACATCACCTGGAAACAGTGATGCCTTTCATTTATGAACCTCGCCCTATTCCAGTGATTGTAAAGTGATCCATATTTTCATAGATTTGCTATAAAGGCAAGAAGAGTAGGGAGGAAGCCCTTCTCCTACTCTGTCTGATGTGACCGAATGAACAAACTCAAGGTGAGTGTCTTGCCCCTGTATTTCAAACTCAAAAAAGCTTTTTCTGAAAAAAGAGACCAAACAACACATGGTCCAGTGTCTTGATGCCAGGGTGCCTCAACAACCGACACAGAAATTGAGAAACACACAGGGGCAAGTTTCTGGGCCCTGTAGAGCACCTCAAGGGAAGTGAGGTTCTCTTGGGAAGCCCTGAGCTCAGGGCAGTTCCAGCCCATCAAATGGTTTTGTTAGTCTGCAATCCACAGTGGTCAGCCAGGGAGTTAAAAGTGGCTTCCTGACACTGAAACACCCAATTCTCTTCTTTAAAGACAATTGTGAGCTACAAATCTGCAGTTTTCCAAGTCACAGCCCACACATCTCCTTACAGCTATTTTGTTATCTCCTCGATCACCGCTATTGGAATTACTCCTACATGATAATTCCTCACCCCCGAAAAATATTATTCTACCTTTTTAATAGTGTTTACATAAGGGATAAGAACATTAAAAAAAGATTAAACTTGAGAAGGAGTGGTGTGATCAGTGCTGTTGAAGATTTTTTTTTTATTATTTTTAGGGTTAGAGTGCCCTCTTCTGTCCCATCCATGTTCTGCTTATTAAATCACTGTTAATCAGCAGATCACAGAAAAACTGTGACTTGTCTTCTGCACACCTTATCGTCTTCTAAAGCACAGTTAAGAAACCAAGAACCAGATCACAAAGAAGGAAATTACTCTTGTTAATGTGGGGGCTTGGGCAGTCATCTGCAACCAATAAAAGGGGTTGGTGGAACATCACAGGCAACATGATGGATCTAATTAGTTCATGAGGTCAGGGATATTTTGAAGTGAATCTCTGCGAAGTTTAAACAGTGGGGTGCTATTTATAGACCTGCATTTAAAATTCATCTTCCTCCTGCTTCTGTAGCCACTAATTGAAACCAGACAAGGAAACCTGACTGACACAAACATATTAAAAGTACCTCAACTGTACTTTTGCATATAACAATTTCTAAACTAATCTTGGTGAAAAGCACTGGGACTGCGGGATATCTGAATCATGGACAGAGATAACAATGCCTTCGAAACAAAATTTTAGTTGAGTGTTTTTATCATGAAGACACATAGAAGTGTGTTTGTGGAAAACATACTATCACTTTCATGTGGCAAAGCCAGAATTCATAAACTGTGGTGGATCCCTGTGATGTCCATGGAACTAATACGAGTGCCTGCGCTGTGCTGCCACCGCCGCTGATGATCCCAGGGGATGCACTGGGAGCTCCAGCTCCGCATCCCAGTGACAGCACCTGCCCGTCTCCCCTGCTTTAGGTCCTCCTGCCACACCCGAAATCGCCCTGAGGGATGGAGGTGAAAAGGCCGCTTTGTCCCCCTTCGTCCTTAAATCACAGAACGGTTTGGCTTGGGAGGGTCTTTAATGTCCCTTCCAGCCCCTGCCGTCGGGCAGGGACATCTCCCACTTAACCAGCCCCATCCAAACCGGCCCCGAGCACGTCCAGGGATGGGAAGACCACAGCTCCTCCGGGCAGTCTGTTCCAGTGCCTCACACGCTCACAGCGAGGAATTTCTCCCCATATCCAACCTAAACCCGTTCCAGTTCGGCACCGCCCCGTGAGCCGGCACCGGCTGCGCGCTCCGTCCCGCCGCGCTTTGTCCCGCCGCGCTTGCCGTAGCGGCCGCGCCGCAGCCGTCATGGCGGCTGCCTGTGGGAGGCTGCTGCCGAGGGGCGCCGCCATCGCCTTGCCCGGCCGTGAGCACCGCCCGGGCCCTCGCCCTCACCCCCCGGGCACCCCCGACCCTCCCCCCTGCCCGGTGCCCTCCTCCTGCCCTCCCTGGCCCACAGAGTGTGGGGGGAGGAGGCTCCTGCCGTCCCTGACCTAGCGGGCGGGTTGTGGTGCCATGCCCTGCTTTCGTGGGGGCGGTTCAACTTGAAATCAGGGGTGTTTTAAACGTCGTTTTGTATTTTACAGGGTGTTTTTCTTTATCGGGGTATCGAGTGAGCAGCGATGGAAAGCCGCCGAAATTCCAGCCGCCTCCGAAGCCCGTCGTTATTGACAGGAAGACGCGGAAGGAGGAGAGGAGGTGAGGGTGCCCCACCGCTCACCTGAGCTTGTAGAGCCTCACCTGGGCTGTGCTCAGGCTGGTCACGGTGTAAGCACTTAATTAAAGAGTCAAGGCATTATTACACAAAAAAAAAAAAAAAATTCAACACCGTTTGTAAAATTCTAGCAAAGACTATTTGTGTTGAAATATGTTCAAAATGCCTTAAGATTCTGTTTCTGGAGTTTCTAAAAGCAATGAAAGATGAAAAAAAGCATGTAGAGCCGTAAACACTTCTGCAAATTTGGGGTTAACGTGGGAGATTACGTCTGTTAAAGGTATCTCTTTAGTTAAAGGCATCTCTTTAGCGTGCCAGGGGTGACAGGGACACGGGTCCTGTGTCTGCCTTTGCCTTGCACCTCAAGGCCGGTTGTGAGCACGTGCATCACTGGTTGTGACATGGATCTGATGTCTGGTAGCCTTCATGAGATGTCTCAATTCTGGGTATTTTTGGCGTCACCTCAACCTATTTCATGGAATCACAGAATGGTTTGGGTTGGAAGGGACCTGAAGATCATCTCGTTCCGGCCCCCCTGCCATGGGCAGGGACACGTCCCACTAGATGAGGTTGCTCCAAGTCCCATTCGGCCTGTTCATGAACACTTACAGGAATGGGGCATCCACAGCCTCCCTGGGTTGTAAACCCCATTTGCACTGCTTTAAACGACCCAGTGGTTCAAACTGCAGTGCTGTGTCTGAAAGAAGAGTAGTGGTACTGTATTGTTCATCTGCCCCCTCCAAAAAATCCTCACTTTGAAGATCATGAGTAGGTTTGGTGTTGTTTGCTGCCTGTGGGCAGCAGCACCAGTCAGAACCTCTGCTGCCCCCGCAGCCCCCACAAGGTTTTTAGGGCAGATTTGAACTTGTTCTCCTCTCTGGTGGGCACTTCTCTCCTGGCCAGATCCAGGACTTTTAAGATGCATCTGTACAGCTGAATTGAGTCTGCCTTCATCCATCTTCTCTGAGGCCAGGTGGTCTTGCCATCCAAACCAGAGTGAGCACATCCAAATATCTGTTGGAAATGGTTCTCGGCTCAAGCCAATCCATGTCAGGAAGTGTGCACTCAACTCAGCAGTCAAGATAACTGAGGTCCAGGCCATGGGGAAATTCTTTGGCATGGTTTAAATTTTTTTGTAGCAGAAAATAGTTTTACCAGTCCATGTAAGCTTCTGTAACACAAAAGATCATTTATATGGTGTGTCCTGTAGAATCAATTTGTGAAAACTGTAATAGATTATTCCATATCTATTATTATATAGTCAAAAAATAGTAAGTGTTCTGTCATGGGGATTACAGTTAAACCATGAAATAACCTGTTCCTAAGCTGTGACCGCACTAACTGAACTGTCCTCTTTCAGTCAGCTCCTCTGAGACCAACATGTATTACTGGTTTGGGAAAAAATCTGTTTAAAAGAACAAGAAAAGCCACATAAAAACCCAAAACCAACATCAAAAACCCCACAAAAATTCCTTTTAAATAACAAAAAACACTAATTAAATAACATTGGTGACTTCATAGGCTGCAGATTGTATCTCTGAAAAGGCAACAGCTGGTAATTCTTAGGCCAAATGCTTGGACTTGTCTCATATTTTTTATGCAAATGCTTTTGTTTCATACTTCCAAAAGTTTGTTTTTTCTTACAGGTTCCTGAGCCCTGAATTTATACCTCCCAGAGGGAGAACAGATCCTCTTAAATACTATATAGAAAGAAAAGATATGATACAGAGAAGAAAAGTGTTCAACATCCCAGAATTCTATGTTGGTCAGTGTCAGCACTAAAATGTTCATAATTCTGTCAGTATTTTACATTGTGGGGGGTGTTAGAAAGTGTGGTCATACGTAGAACAGCATAAAACATAAAGTCATAAAGGGTGTGTTAGATCAACTAGGATGTGTTTCTGTAGGTAATTCTTCATATTTTAATCTCATATTTACATCCTGATTCATTAAAAGAGTAATCCTAATGTGTTCCTTATATGGGTTTTTTTCAATCCTGGCACTTGAACATATGGTTTACCAGTAGAGCTAAAGAAAAAAATACATTAGATTAATTATATTCAATTTGGATAGGGAAGAGCAAAAAAATAGAGGTGAAGAAAGTTTGCAGTTAACCTTCAGTATCACTTCAACCTGTATCAATTCAGGTCACGTTAGCAGTTTTTTCTGTTTCTGGCAGTTTGGTTGGAAACAAAAATATTTTCAAAATGCACCTGAATAGATGCACTTTGCCTGACTTTCCCACATTTTGGTGCATAGGAACTGGGGCAGGCTGTTTAGTTTAATCCATCTCTTTTGGCAGGCAGTGTACTCGCTGTGACGACTGCAGATCCCTACGCCAGTGACAAATCCAAGCGGTTTGTTGGGATCTGCATTCAGAGGGGAGGGAAAGGACTCGGTGCTACCTTTGTCCTTCGGAACGTCATAGAAGACCAAGGTGGGGTTTCAGCTGTGGCAGCTATGCTGCAAGCGTTCAGCAAAAACTGTTGTGCTGTAGAAATTTAGTCTGTGGGGAGCAAAACAGCAGATTGAAGTGGAAGTATGAGTCTGCCTGCTGGAGTACTGTGCAAGTTTAAAACTGCACACACAGAAATGTTGATGTGTTCTGTACTTGATGGCATGGAACTGCACAGTAATTTTTTGATATTCTGTGATGGTTGTGCTTCTGTCTGAGCCTGGGATGTCTGTTGCCATGTAAATACCAGCCCAGTTTGAGCACTGTGTGTTTTCATGAACTAGGGATGTAGGTGTGAACTGTTTTAACAAGCAGCAGATTACAAGAGTTTAATCACAGGTTCATATTCTAGATTATGACAAAATCAGTGGCAGTGCAAATAGTGGAGTTCTGAGGGCAAATACGAAAGGGGTGGGTGTCTCTTCATACACACTAACACCTACACTGAGATACATAATTAACAGCCATCGTAACCAAAAGGAAATAAAGTTTAAAACCCAAGCTCATCTTCCTTAAATTCAAGCCATTCAAGTCTTTTAAACCATTCTGTATCAAAGATTTGATTTACAAAGAAATGTGCAGACGAGTGCACGAGTACAATCACAAGTGCACGCAGCACTGTAGCGCTCTGAGGACTAAAAAGCAGTTTGCAATGATCGAGGAATGTGTAACTGAAGCAATACTGCTTGGGTGTTAGTATTTCTCCTGAATTTGGTTCATTAAACCAGGCTTTCTGTCTCTAAGGGGTTGAAATCTGTTACGAGCTGTACAGTCCTCGAATCCAGGCGATCGAGGTGCTGAAGCTGGAGAAGAGGCTGGATGAGAACCTGATGTACCTGCGGGATGCCCTCCCCGAGTACAGCACTTTCGATGTCAACATGAAACCTGTGTCTCGTATGGACAACGAGGAAATTCCTGTGAACAAGGTAGGAGCCACGTGTTTCAGAGGGAAAGCACAGGATTATTTACAACTTCCATTTATGACTGTTATCCTGGCAGGCTGTAGCCACTCTTTGCTACATCAGTTACCAGTGTGACAGAAGTAGGTAAAATCAGGCACATCTTTGTGCCATTTCTATAATGAAAGAATGGTGAGAACGTAAACACCTACCAGCCTCTGGAGTTAATTTTGAAGACATGCACGGAGGAGCAGCCTCCACATTCCTCTGTAAAACTGTGCAGGAGGAAAGCTTTTCTTACAGGAACGTTATTGTCAACGTGGTTACTGATTCAGGAGTAGTTAGTGTTAGGAAACAAGGTAAGAAAGAGTCACCTAAAATCTGCATCTCAGGGAAGATCCAGAAACCATCAGACCCTACCAGTGTTGTGTAGAAACTCAGTATGATAATTCCTCCCCCTCATGCTGCATTTATTTTTTCTTAATAAGGAGCAAAACTACAAAAGATGAGTTAGCTTCAATTTATGTTTCAGTTAAGGACTCTAATAAATCAAGACAGTATTAATTAAAAAGTTTTACAAGATACTATGATAACAGTCATAAAGTAGTAGTTAGTAAACATACTGACAGATTGATCCGTTTTCTCTTACTTTCCTCCTGTTAAGAGCAGCAGTTGTCACATTCTGCTAAGATCACAATCAAAAATCGAATTCCTTAATACCTTTTTATTGTTTTGGGTATTTTTTAATCTTTCACTCTAGCTGCAGGTACGAATGAAACCTAAACCATGGTCAAAACGGTGGGAAAGACCCATATACAATATAAAAGGAATAAAGTTTGAGCTACCAGAACATAAAATGAAAGCAGCACAGAAGTGGAGCCAGCCATGGCTGGAGTTTGACATGCTGAGAGAATATGATACTTCAAAAATAGAAGAAAAGATTCGGAAAGAACTGAGCGAAGAACTTGAAAAATAATGTTTTTAGCAGTCTGGAATTCCTGAGAAAATTAATATTTTTAGTTTACTGTATGGATGATCAATTGTCAAGTTTTGTATATACATGGGCAAAGCAAACAATAAAGTTAACCTTTCCAGATTTCAGTGTGAACAGATTTCTGTGGCTCAAGTGTCCACTGCCCTCTCAATGCTTACAAGTCATTACAAGGAATCTTTCTTCCAGAAACAAACATCCACAGAGCTAAACTGTGATAGGACATCAATTACATTACTGTCATAGCACAAGGCTGGTGCTAGAGACAAGCTGGGATGAGGCAGAGCAGAACAAGAGAAAAGCAATGAGATCATGAGCTTGTGGTGATTGCTGATCAGCAGTTGCATTTTTGCTGGCATTCTGAG
>WAAG01068124.1:122287-134489 GCA_013390105.1 Tichodroma muraria | reverse complement strand
TTGGTTTTTTTTTTTTGGTTTTTTTTGGTTTTTTTGGATGTGGTAAACTCCATCTGAGAACACATCTCTCTTTTTGTCTTGCTTATTAGATATAATTTAACATAAAACGCCTGTTATAATTACTGATTATACAAGGGATCCCTTGTTTTGCAAGCTACTAACAGGATTAGCTAACAAGTGCTAGATTTCAAATTAAGCACAAGCATTACGCTGGAACTCATTTCATTGCACTGGAGAGGAGGGAAGGCATGGATTCGGGGATGAGAGCATGGAGGTACTGGGAGCCTTTTGCCCAGAACCGCTTTCCTCTTGCCCAAGCTGTCTGCACTGGGCAGCAGCATTGCCCCTGTAAAGCCTATGAAGGCATTATTTTAATTATAAAAAATTATTAAAAAAACCCAAAATGGAAAAAAAATCCTTCTAAAGTGTTGTCTTGGGAGGGTTGGAGTGCCCTTATCCATCCTGGGGCAGAGCAGCAGCTCAGCCTCCTGCCCATTGCCTTCTCCCTGCCAGAGGAAATGGAGGGCTATAAAAAAGCCCATTACAGATGAGTTAATTAATGGTAATTGGAAAAGGGACCTCCCCTACATAAAATTGTCTTTTGCCATAAAAGAGCATTTAAAAATAATCTGAGGGGAAAAAAAAAACCAAACCAACAAACCCACAACACCGTAATGAAGCTTTTGAGTAAAAGACCTCGTGCTTTCATTGCCGAGGAGAGCAGGGAGGAGGGAAGTTCCTCCCTCACAAGCCCCGGTCTCGCTCCTGCCAAAATCCTACGGGGGAGCTGCTCTCCTCGCACACTCGTGGTCTGCCATGAACTCTGCCTGCCCGACCACCCCTGGCTGGAGTCCTGGCTTCCTTCCACGTGGAAAACAGCTTTCCCTGGGAAAGGGGGACTGGAGGGGCACAGCCCTGAGCCCAGGCTCCTGGGGACGCCACTGCAGGGCACGGGTCCCTCTCCTTCCTGCCAGAGCCGCTGCTCCTCTTTGCTTTCCATCCTTCCACCAGAGCTTCAACTCCTTAGGCCTGGTGGAAAGTAAATCCTTTTAATGAGTCAAATAATTTTGGACATAAGAAATTTTCCCCCCTCTCCTTTGTAATTAGAGCTGGCCGTGTGTCTAAAATGATCTGCTTTCCAGAGGGAAACAATAATTGAATTGTTGGGTGTCTCCCGAGCTTTGCAGGGCTCCAGGAAGGCTGCGAGGGAAGCTGAGCCATTCTCTTGTTAGTGCCTGCAATGAGAGCGAGACACCCTAGAATTCAATTACGCGGCTCCTCCAGGAGCCGTTATAATTATAACATCAAGTTGTTTTTTAAAATTTCATAATTATGCTTTAGGAACCTTGCGTGGATGTTTGGGAATGCGCCTGCCCAGCCCCAGCCCCCCGCACCCCCTCCTTTGCTTCAGACTCTTCCCTGTCCGTACGACAGTGGCATTCCTCTCTCCCTGTGCCCAAGGTTGCCCGGGGTGCTGTCCTTCTTCATCCCTGACCTGGCACCCACGGAGCTCTCCTCTGCTCCGTGTCACTGGACAGCCCTCCCGAGTGCCAGAGCCATGCCACGTGGTGTCAGTGGGCTGGTGGCACATCCCTGTGTCCTATCTCCTGCCTGCAAGGATTGATTCCCACGCACAGCTGTTCCAGAAGAACATCAGGGAGAAGTAGATCAGACTAACCAGTTACAGAAAGTTTTGTGTTCAGCTAGTGAAGAGACAGGTGTCCAAGGTGCTCCCTTCAGTGGCACCAGAGTGGTGACATTTGGGGGGTACCATGTGGTGCTGGGGACTTAGGAGTGGGGTGCCACATAAGAGCTCTGCCTGTGCTCAGGTTGGCATTTCACCTGCACCAATGAAAATGTAAAACGCTGAAAAACTCTCCCATTCTTTCTGCAGGTGGAAATTAAAAGCTTGGAAGGGCTTGACACACCACTGGCAATGCTTGTGCAAGCTTGGCCGGGGAGCAGCATTATATCTGGAGGGTGGTTGAGATACTTTTAGACTCTATTTAGAAAAGTGGCTCAGACTTTTACATTCCTGCTGTATAGAGGGAGCTGTGAACCTGTCCTGCTGCAGAGTCCTGGTTCAGTGCTGCTTCTCTCCCCTGTCCTCACCATGCCCCTGTTGCAGACCCACTGTGTCCTGCTGGACACGTACCCTGGGAAGTGGCTGCCCAGGACTCATTTGTGAGTCCAGAAAGCAGCCCTGGACTGCCAGGAACCCTGCTGGATGGAAATCTGGCTGTACAGTGATGTTTGAGGTGTTAAGTGAAGGAGATTCTTCTCCAAGACAAGGGACCGAGTAATTGCAGAATGGCAGAAGAGCAAGAAAACTAAATGGAGGGAATGTGGAAGAATCATGACCACTTATGGGCTGCTTCTGTGAGGAAATGGTGAGCAGGAAATGGTGAGCAGAAAAGCTAAACCCAGTCAGACTCAGCACACAGGTATTGCAGCACAATCTATTTTCCAAGTGTGTGCTAAAATCCTAGCATCCTGCTGTCAGAGAAATCTGTGGTATCCTGGTTTGGTTCTCCTTACCAAAGCTGAATGAGACCCAAGAACATTCCAGAGTTTCATCCGGCCCAGTTTCCAGTGTCAAATCATGAAAAGGGTCTGACTCAGACTGTGGTGTGGGCTCTTTCTCAGAGCTCCTTGCCGTGCTGCACAAGGCATCCCTAGGCGCTTGCACAGAGGACTCTGCTGTGTGTTGGCCATGTCCTTTTTCTGTAGAGAGAGAAACTGGCCATGTCTCTGGCTCCCCATATCCAGCAAAGAGTTGCAAAGCACAGCAGCAGCAAGCAGCAGTGGGCCTGGTGGTCTCCCCTCCTGCCCCACAGCCATTGCCAGGAAAGCCTGACAGCCTCAGGCAGAAAGCTGATTTATCAAATGAGTCCTGGTAACCACCCAGCAGCACCAAGACAGGTGCCTCCACAATAACATTATTTTGCTAATGCATCTTGCAGCTGGCTGCTGAAAACAGCTTCTGAGCTTGGACCCAGGTCCTGAGGAGGCTGGTGCACACCACTGCCTTTGTGGATGCACATTGCTGTCTGGCCAAGGAACAGAAGATGAAGAGCTTGTCTTGATGTTTGCAGGTCAGGGCTCCCTGTAACCGTTGTGGCACTGGGACAGGGGAGCCGACAGGAATACACAATGACTGTGCTGATTTCAGACTGGGAATAAATTTGCTTTTCATTCTCTCAGACAAGCAATTAGAGCTGTCTCCCCAAGCAGCTCCCACCCAGCAAGGAGTTCCAAAATATGAAAATTCTTCCCTTTCATATTATTTTCCAGATGTTCAGTCTTCGCTTCCCTTTATTAATGCTTCTTTTGCCAGGGTGATTCATTTAACAATTAGCTTAGGCATAGGGTGTAGCAGCTGTTACAGATATTACCTGTGCCTCTAAGGCAAAGCTTCTTACTGTTGTTTTTTATCCACCTCTCCTTTCCTTCTAGGCCTTTAGTAATCTGTAAGAATATCTTAAATTAGTGGGAAGCTCTGGTTCCTCAACCAGGTCAACAGATGGCTCACTTGGACCTGCCTTCAATTAAGCAGGTGGAACATGCCCAAGGAGCAGGCAGACAAATGCAGCTGTTCTTTCCCCAAATCCCACTGCAGATCTGATGGGAAAGACTTACTCACCAGCTCCTGTGTGAGGCTACTTGTTCTGTTGACCTCATAACTTCACATTCAGGCTTCCATCACCTGGCTGCACCTTCAAGGAGAGTTATCCTTCCCATGACAATGAGTTGTGGGTGTGATGATGCTGAGGTAATTGTGTGTTGCTGGCTTCATGGTCTACTTCCAATGTTTGATTGTTGGGAAAAACCCCAAAACCCTACTTTTTCTCATCATAAGCACTGATGGATGTCTTTGGTTCCCATATTAGTGGACATTGAAGGTGATGTTCAAACCTTGAGCCTCCTGCTGTTTTGGTTTGGGATGAGAGGAAACAGCTTTAAGTTGAGCCAGGGGAAGTTTGGATTGGATATTAGGAAAAATTTATTCTCCTTAAGGGTCATCAAGCAGTGAAACAGGCTGCTCCACTCAGTGGTGGAGTCACCATCCCTGGAGGCCTCTTTGAGCTGTATAGATGAGGCACTTAGGGACATGATTTACGTGATGGACTTGGCAGTGCTGGGTTACCAGCGGGACTCGATGACCTTAAGTGTTACTCCAGTCTAAGTGATTCTATGGTTCTGAGATGTTTCACACCCTCTCTGTGGTCTTCATCTGCCAGTTTTGGAGGCTATGTGTCTCCTTTGCCAAATCCACCAGCCTATACGGGTGCCTTTGAATACCCTGGGGTGTCTACAATCATGGGAATGTTTATCCTTTGCAGCTGAGTTCCACCAAGAGAATCACTAGTCCTCAGGTCGTACCTTCAATCTGTGTTCATTACAGACTCATTTGTACTGTGGTAGGACTCTCATTCCAGTGCCACAGCACCACAAGCTGTGGGAGTGAAGTAAAAGCTAAAAAGTGGCAGCAGGATCTGCCCTGGTGATACCAGGTGTTTTCTTTGCTTGAAAAGGCAAAAAAAGCTAAAATTCTGAGTAAAATCATCAGGATTGGTTATTCTGTTAGACACCATTACTATCTTCTTCCACTGAGCTGATAACTTAGGTGCTTACTGCTGAGTGAGGCTCTTTTGCTGATGTTTTTATTCACTCTTACTCAACTGTTCCAAAATAGCCTTAAGCAAGGTGCTTGGAAGGTGACCTGTGGGAGGTTTGGTAGGAGGATTATTCATGTCTGACCTCCAGCCCTTAGCAGTGACAGTCTCTGCTGCTCTGCTATGGCTGGGAGCAGAACTCCAGACCTGGAGCTGCTCATGATGCTCAGCACATCTCCAGTCCCACTGACTTCACCTGTGCTACACCTCAGGTCAGCTGTGTGTGAATCCTTTCTGGGTGAGGACATCACTGACTGCACTGTCTGTGTGCTTCAGCCAAGCAAGGGAAATGTTTAAGCCAGAGGTTACAAAGAATTTCCCTGCTGCAGAGTTCTGCATGGAAATAAATCAGCTCTGCTTGTCTGGACAAGGTCTCTGCTGAACAGAAGAGCCCCTGGAGTTTTGATTTTTGCCCTGTTTATTTTGCTAGGGCTGGGTATGTCAGCAGGGTATGCATTCCTGGGGATTTTTCCTTAGCCCAAGCTCTGCATTTCCAGAGATTTCTGTATGATGTTGTCCGATCCTTGCAGGGCAAAATTTGGAGTGGGCTTATCGATGCTGGTGGGGATGTGTTGCACCTTCTTCCTACATCAGCTCATGTCACCACTTCCAGCAGCCCAGGAGCAGCAGATTTCCTGGAGAAGTTAGCCAGTTGCTCATCCCCTCCAGCACAGCTCCACACAGTGCCCAGGATCTGTGCTACAGGACCCTGGTGCAAGAGTTCAGCAGCACAGACCCCTCCAGAAGGACCCCCCAGCCTGGTCTGTCAGCTGCACAGCAGGAGTGATCAGGGATCATAAACAGCTTCTCTTGCTTTTGGATGACACCTGTGTGAATGATACCTAGTATTAAACACAACAGCAGCTGGCTTTTTGTGACAGAGCAGCAGCACAAGGGGTGCTGGTATTAAAATTTGAGTGATGTCTTGTAGGATCCAAAGTTAACACAGCCTGAGGTATCTGTCCTGGTTTAGGGCAAATTTGGGAAGAAACTTTCAAATGGGGTCCCTCTAGAAAGCAAATTCAAATGGTCCCTCCTCCAGCTGGTTCTGGAAAAAGATTTCCTTGGAGAAAAGTGGAAAAAAATTGTTTACTTAACAGGTAAAGCACTTTCCAGCACAACAAATGAACAATACTAAACAACAAAACCCCTCATTGCTCCGGAGAGATGATGAATCCAGGAAGTCTCTCCCGTGGTCGCAGCTCGGCTCACTCAGTCCGGGTTGGTCCCTCTGGCGCTGGGAAACGCCGGGGCCAGGCCGGGCCCGGGGCCACAGCTGTGGGCTCCTGGTGCTCCTCTGGGCTTTCAGTCCGGAGCAGGTTCAAACAGTTCCAGGAAAAAGGAAAAAAAACACAGTCCAGAGTACTTCCCTGCTTCAGCTAGCCAAAAACTAACAAAAAGCAAAGGAGAGCTCTCTCCCGCTGTCCGCACTGCAGACAGCACAGGCCGTGAGTGAAGGAAAGCTGAAAACTCTTATCTTTGTGTTTAGAAAACAACCACCTCAGACATCCCACCGCTTCTCCTGCTCCCCCCTTCACTCTCAGATCCAGTTTTAAAGGTGCAAAACCTATTTCTGAGCTAAACAGATGAATGGGGATACAATTCAGCATCAACCCAGGACAGTATCCCATCTCCAGGTGCTGCTGTTCGAAACCCCAGCAGCCTCCAGTACCGCATGACAGTGACACAGCTGGCACTGCAAAGTTGCTCTGCTGAACCAGGGCAAGTGAGAAAAACTTGGGGTTTGTTTGGGTTGTTTTGTTTGTTTTAAACGCCAAACTCCATCTTCCCGAATGCAATTGTCAGAAGAAGGCAGAGATTCTCCAGAACAACACAGCTCCTTGCTTGCTCCCCCAGGCAAGATGGGGATGCTGGTCCTTCCAGCAGGCTTTTTATTGTAGAAAGAGTTTCTGACAGAAACAGGCAAGAAGATAGGAAATAATTTCCTTGAACAAGCTCTGAGTAACGCCTGAGAACAAAAAGCTCCAGACAGTGCAGTGTGTACACTGCAGATCCAGAATAGGTAGCTGCTGCCTTTCAAGCCCCTATTGCGGTGGCAGAGAGGAAGATGAGGCTTGAAAGGTGATGAAGACAGTATGAAGCCTAGAGGAGGTTGTTTAAACAACAAAGGGCAGGAAGGAAGAAGAAGGGGACTACCCTGGGCCAGAAAATAAAAGATCGATGAGAGTGGTGCATAAGCAAGGTGATACTTATCAAAAGTGGTCAGAAAAATTTTAAAACCCTTTTTTTGTCAAAAAAAAGCTGATTTGCGCAAATAAAAGATTCCTAAACTAACATGTTCTTATACATTTCTGAATCAATAAAAATAACCAGAAGAAACATCTGGAAATTGAAATTGCTCATTTCATTTTTATAAAGAGTGGTTTAGTTTTTGAAGAGGTCAAGCATTGCACTGTCAGACAACTTGAACCACTTTTCAAAGTCAGAATCAAACCAGCACATGACAAGGTGGTAACAAGAATTCCAGCTGACCCAAACTTTGTGCTTGGTGATTTTATCTAGCACAGGTTGCTCAGAGAAGCTGTGGCTGCCCCATCCCTGGCAAGGCCAGGTTCAAGGCCAGGTTGGATGGGGCTTGGAGCAACCTAGGCAAGTGGGCGTCTGCAGGGGGGTTAGAACCAGATGGTCCTTAAGGTCACACCCTGAACTTTTCTATGATTCTATGATCTCTCCAGTATCATGCAACTCAAAATGCAGCCAGAACAGCCAGCAGACCTTCTATCTTGAAGAAGTCCATGGTCACAACTTACATTTCCCCAGGAGCATCTCAGTGAGCCATTCTGTCACAGGCCCTTACTGGAGGGGATCTCACTTCTGAGTCCAGGTTAACTCATTTTAATTTTCTGGCCCCTACTCTAAGGTACACTGAGAAGAATGAAGTCCCTATGCATTCATATGAGTAAGAGACACACAGCCTCCCCTTGCCAGCCCCAAACTTTGGCAGGGATACCCAAGGGACACTCATCTGGCTGCCAGAGGGAGCCCCATACCAGCTACTGAGCTGGGAGAAAATGCTGTAGCTGTGTTTAATTTCTGCTGATTTATAGCTGATATTCTAGTTCTTAGGAAATACTGCAAGTTTATGTAACCTCTGTAGCACTTCTCTGATATTTAATAAAAGTATAATAGCACTCTAGCTACTTAACACATAAACAAGACTTAATGAAATAGAGAAGGCATAATTTGCAGCTGAACAAAAAATACTGACTAAAGCTCTAAGCTTTTATGTGTTTTTGGGTAGCAATGCATTATTTATAGGAATTATCATATGTACTTTGAATTCTGTGTCTAAAAGTTACCCAGAGAAGGCCAGAAGCATCATCACAATCTACAGACTCTTACCACACACATGGGCGTGAGGACTGTGGCTTTATTGCATATGCAATTCATCTGTCCCCATTTGCAGCCCACAAAGGCAGAACATTATCACTGCTCCATGTAAGGATTTAAACACAGGGAGATGACTCCAAACTATGCAAGGGGCAACTCCTGTGGTATTTCACTGCCCAGAGAAATCACCATTATCTATCTATAGGAGCCTTTCTTAGCTTTTTAGCTGAAAGAACCCACTATTACCCATGCCTCTCACCTGTTCCAAGACAGGACCCTCAATAAGCTTTAAAACATATATGCTTTGTTCAATTAGTCCAGCATGTAATGCTTTGTTCTCATCAATTTTGGAGCTACTCTGATGTGCAGTAAAGGCAATTGAGACCTAATTTCATTATTCATCTCAATATGTTCCTGCTGCATTCAGAGAACAGACTATGGGCCCTCCTGTGGCTAATTTAGCACCTGCAAATCCCCATGATTAAAGCCAAAGGCTGCACGAGCCACAGGATGGATCTGCAGGAATATGCACACGTCAAATCATCCCACTTGCTGGGAAGAATATTTTGTTTTTATTCTTTTATAAACTTTGTACACCTGTTACTGACTCAAAAGGGAACCATCATAGTTTAGTTCTCCAAGATCGGGCTGTGTCTCACAACCTTTTATATTTATATATATATATATTCACATACATAAAATATGTATTTAATTCCTTTTCACAAAATTTGAGTGCAGTTTCAGGGAAATCAATGTACCTGGAGAAGGTGGGCCATCAGGTTGGAGCTGTTAACATGTCCTCAGCTGCTACACTGACATTAAAGAAACACAGGCTATTTAAGCTAGTTAAGAACTTCCTAATGAAGCTTTTCTTCAGCTAAACCAACTGAAAATCGACCAAAAAGTCATTCTACTGTTTCCACTGAAAATGCAGCAACTTCTAGAAGTCCAAAAGAGACACTTAAGTGCAGTAAAATTGAAGACTTCTGGTCTAAATTTTCGAGCTGCTGTTAGAGTTGCTTACCCTTAGCAGCTCATTCTTAGCTTGCAAGATGCTTTTCAGACTTTAGTAATCACTGCTGCAGACAACCAAACCACAACAGGAATTTGCAAGCTTTTGTTTCAGATTATGAAATTCAGCATTTTGGAAGACAATGGTAGGAAGATTCTGTACTTCAGGCCACAAAACCACGACACACTTACTCGCTTTCCTGCTACAATAGCAAGGCTGTTTTTCTTCAACTGTACAACCCATGCCGAGGCTGATCTTGCCAAGTTCTGTTTCGTTTGTTTTGTTTTTTTTTTAAAACCACTGCATATGCATGACTGAATATTTGTTATGCAACCATAACAACTGTCCTCTTCAAGAAAGATTCCTGCATAATGGGAGCACAGAGAATCCAAGGCAAACATGGTTTGATCTTAAAACTTTAATAGTAAAAAAAGTGTAAAACTAAACACACCGTTGAAAACTTATCAGTAAGAATGAGAATTTAAGTGTTCAAATTCAGAATAGTGCAAATTTTCTTTACTCCCCTCCCCACCTCTTCCAAACTTAAATCACTTTGGTTAAGATACTCAGAAGTATTGGCAAAAAATGAACTTTTGACTTACATTTTTGGCTGCATTATTTCTAACAGGTACAGATTTAGTTTTGGTCTTTACAAATAATCTGAGATACTTCTCTATCAAATATCCATAGAGATCACTTCCAGCTTTACTAACATCTGGTTTCATAACATTTTGAAATGGGTTTCAAGATGGTTACAAAGCTGTACCTCCAACAAGGCAGCAGCTTCTTAAACAGCTGAGCTGAACCCATCCCTATCTCTTCAAGTAGTTCTATTACAATTTGATTATTTATGTTTTGAACATTTGAGGAAGGATCTTGTACCAATGAAGTTACTCTTGATTTACACCAAAGCAAAGTTAGAATCGGGGTCTGCTCTGTAGTATAGACTTTGTGCTAAACTTTTGTTGCTAGCATTCCCTTAGAAGAGTGAAAACAGTCTGAACAGAGATCTGGCCTCAACTTCTGTTTTGATGTTCAACCTTTAACTGATGCCTCTAACTATAACTGAAGCCATGTAAGATTGGAAAAGAACACAACAAAAAAAAAATTGCATAATACAAAAAGGCAAATCCATAAAGTCTACAAGTACACCATAACCACAAAATTGGAGTATTTCTAAAAATTTGGATTCAATGTAAGATACAACAAAACTAGCTTTACTAGTTAAATAAATTATTGCTCCATTTGACTCCATGCAGCATTGAAATGAACTCAGAACCCTTTTCTCTTTAATCTCTCATTAGAAATGATCGATACTGAAGAGAACTTGAGGCTCAGACTTACTGTACATTGCACTTCAACTTTTAAGACCTAATACTTGCTATTTAGGTCTCCTGTGGTCTAAGCTATCAAATGAATATGTTGTGCTCACCAGAACTATGTATTAAGAAACACCAAATGCTTAATGTAGTGACATAAGCACTTTTTGTTTTTAAGAAGGCAATCACAGATTGCAAGTTCTATAGGGTTGTGTAAAAACAAGTAGCGATCTCTTTCAGAAACTGAACCGAGAAAACAAGCTGTTTCTTCACATACAGTTTAAATCACATTTGAGGCCCAATTCTGTTTCTAATAATTTCAGTCCATACCTGGATTCAAAGGACAGCTCTAGGAGGACAAATCAAAGAAGCTGGGGGCATGTCCTTGATGGCAGAGCAATGCCATGTTCTTTCAGTGACCCCAGACATTTGAGATACTTAAAATGTCCTTTGGTGAGACTCTGAAGCAGATGTCTAATATTAAGCAGCGGTAGTCACACACACTTAGATTTCTTACTGAATTGTGGCCAGAACTTGATTCTTGCAAATCTAACTGCAAGCCTCAGGAGTAATGAAATTTCCAGTCGGAATCTCTTGATAAAGGTTCACGTTTGAACAAGATTGTCTCCAGTGTTCACTTCTTGTACTGAAGTAATTCAGAAATTCCAAACTAAGGCTTCCAACCTCTCATCCCTCAAACCCTCTCCACTGTCAAAGACAGAAACTTAATGCAGCATTACAAGTAAGGGCATGATTCCTTCATAAGACTCCTAAAAGCATTAGTGCAATGCCTTTAATCTGTTTTGATCACTCTTATTTTTAAATAACCCTATTTTTTTAAAGATTTGGATAAATACTATTCCTATTAAACCATACTTCATCATTGTTAAGCACCATCGATCTACTTCCTTTGGGCACTGATACAAGAGCTTGTAATTAAATTTCAGTTTCAAGGCTTTAAAACACGGCAGCTCTTTCAATAACTTACAGTGAAATCTAATACTTGGAAAACTGCCACTTAGCCTGAACAGTTGTATGCACTTGGTGTTAAACTCTTCCAGAGAACAGCCATACGCAAATGCTTATGCGGTAAATCAGGGTGAGATTTCAAGATAAGCAGTTAATTTCACTTGGCTATTCTAAGAGTGGATTAATATTTTTTTCCCACAAGTCATTTGTGCAGTGAGCCCATAAAGAGATTATTTCTTCTAAATAATCTTCAGTTTTAAAAAGGAACACATCTTCATAATGTTGCTTTCACACTGGCACCGGGTGTTCTTCTTCAAAGGCTTAGTCATTGTGTGGTTTCTCTGGAATACCCTATGGATAAAAAAACATCAAACACATGTTAGGTTTTAATGCCCTCTGATAAGTGACTACATTATGCAGTATTTTCAATTATTAAATAGTCAAGTAACTCCAGTTAGGCTGACAATGACCTAGTGAGCATAGCTTCTTATAAAAGCTTAACGAGGATGTGCTCCCTAACTGTGGACAAAAAAAGAAAAAAAATCACTATGGGTGTTTGTTGCCTCAATCAGTGCATCTGAGAAATCCACCTGCCAATTGCATTTTATAAGACTTTTGTTATCTTTCTATTTCAGCTTATTTCCTAGCAGAAGGTACATAATGCTTCACTTAATGGATATTATTCAGTTTTATCAGTCCTTTTTCAAACTGTCTTTAACCACAAGTTACTTTATTTTCCAATCAAAGCTAGTATCAGAGACTTACTCATTTCTTCCTAAGTCCCTTTTCTAGTATGGAACACAGTAATATGTTACTATAAGAAATTTAACCAACTTTTCTTTGAAACAAAGCTTGTAACATGTTCTCATTCTAAG
>WAAG01068124.1:73884-109605 GCA_013390105.1 Tichodroma muraria | reverse complement strand
AAATCTTTTATTTATTTTTATTTATTTATGGGTGATATAAACAGAAATATCATGATAAACCACCAAACAAGAAGAACATTGTCTTTTAAATGCATTTATTTATTGATGGAAATACTGCTTGCATAAAGAAGAAAACTAGGTGCATTTCTATCACCAGTCCTTACATAATATCAGTCCTTTGCAGAAAGGCACCTCCAAGGTGTCTGTTCCGGCAAGCATGTCCATGGTTGATTTAAGATTAAATGATTTTTCACTTGTTTGGTGACTTTGGATTCGGTCATTCCCACATAGGATAAAAAGGAACTTCCCTTGAGGATTTCATTGTGAACTGTCTTCCTCTTACATCCCTCTTCTTATGACACTTAATTCCTGCACTTTTCCTCTAAGTTAAGCAACCCTCCCAGCTTCTCTTGTCATAGGTGCCTGAGGAAGATGCTTCTGGAATTCATATGCTAGTTTGTAGGGTTAAACATGAAACCCCCACAAAGATGGTACTGCAGCTTACTTCAGGTTTTAGATTTCATCACATTGCAGTGGGGGAGACATGCAGTGACACTGTTGGTACTCGGCTTCGAACGAGTAGGTACAGAGGACAGGAAGGAGCTCTGTAGTATCCTCATTTTCCAAACTCTCCTCACTTTGTCGGGCAGAAGGACTGTTCCCACCTAGGAGAGCTGACTGCAGCCTCAGTGTCTGATGAGATGGTCAAGGTCTAAATCAGATCAGAAATCCTTGGCTCTGCCCCTTGCTTCCGCGTCCTTACCACGGCAATAACTGTAAATAGCAGAGCTGTGGCTACCAGGAATGGAGTCAGTATCACACTCTCTGGTTATGTCTGGACATCCTCATGTCCCTTCAACTCAGGAGCACAAGGGCCAAGAGCTTTAGGGCTGTTCCTTTCACGTGGAAAACACTTTCTTCCAGAGCTTTTCACATAGGATGATTCTGTCCAATTCACACTGCTTAAAAAAAAAAAAAAGAAAAAAAAGGCCTTTAAGACATCTGTAGTTTATCTTCAAGGACAACATTATGACAACATGAAAGAGGTCAGTGAAGGTGCCCAAGTACTACCAGTGCCTGTTTCAGGCTACCATCCTGAGAATGTGAAAATGTGGAGCTAACCTACCTATAATTTTTTTCCCCACATCATGCTGTTGAGGATATATATTCAGAGAGCTGTCTTGGGTTTGAGTAGAATAGTGGGTAAAGCTTCACAGTGTAAAGCTCCCCATACAAGCAGGAAGACCAATACAGAGGAAAAGCATCAGGGAGAGAAGGTGCCCATGTGCTAGTGCATAATGTGTGGAAGCATGGCTTACATGTTTCTTCATGATTAGTACTGTAAATATTGCTGCTTTTCAGGCAAAATCTTAAGATTCCCATGTCAGTGATTATACCAGTGCTCTTAAATGCAGCTCACTGTACCTTGGTGGGAAAAATTGCTGTCAGACCTGGTTTCAGAATGCCAAGCTGAACTTTAAGTTAAAAATGTGCAGCATATGGGAAGCCTACAACTTTGCCTGGAGTGATACTTTAGAAACTGCTGAAGCTAGGTTATGCTGAAAAATGTATTTATGTAAAGCCAAACCCTTCAGCTTTTACTCATAAAAGGACACACTTGTAATAATGAGATCAGGCCACTTCCATGCAAACTCGAAGGGCTAATTAAGTGCTAATTAAGTGCTCTTGCTATCATTGCACTGAAAGATTGGACCTTACACAGTAGCTTCAAACCACTGTATATTTTACTGTTTTTACAGGTACTACTGACAGATCAAATCAAATACTAAGCAGATTTAACTTGTTAATGATCTGAGCTGGATGCAGACAGCTTCACTTGCATATTCAGGCATATTTTGTGATGTTGCTTATGAAGAGTGTTGAAGAAATTCAGAACACATCGGGTAACAATATCCTTGGTTCAGGATTTCGCACTGTGCCCACTCTGCTCAGATTAACACCTGTAATGGTGCTGAAGTTAGTAGCTGTTGCTTTTGGTTGCCCTTGGAGAGAGCAGGGGGAAATAATACCTCCAGAGGCTGCTGAGATCCCAGTTTTTCTGGGCTGGTCTTGGGAGGTGCCCATTTCTGTCCTCTGACTATAGCAAAAGCTTCTGCTTTCTTTGTTTAGAGGGAAGGATAGATTCAAGCTGTGAGGTCAGAGGGAAGCTATATGTTTCTACCCTGTTATAATGCAGAATGGTTTGTTGGTGCAGCACTCACCCAGGTTTCACTGTTTGCCCAGGTTTGTTTGGGAATTGCCTCACAAAGTCAGGTACTCGTGACATTTGTAAAGATGAGGTTGGTGCCTTCACGTCTGTTGCAGAGGCTGGAAACTGTGATTGCAAAAAGATCTCAGGGCAGACAGGCATTAACCTCTTGGGTGTTACTGGTTAATAACGTCCCACATCCGGCAAGAGAGAAAAAAACACCAGGAATAAAATCTGAAAACGCTGTCAGAGAAAACAGAAGAAACCAATACAAAACTTCTCAAGATGAATGGCTTTGTGTTCTGTCTGAGAAGCCAGAAAGTCTGTGTATCCCATCTGAGAAGTTATTGGTCTTCTCATCAGCCAGCCTGGGCATCTATTCAACTGAATATGTATTTAATTTTCTCACATGCACTGGAGGAATCTCAGCTGGAAAAATCAGCCAGACAACTTCCCCTATGTCTGAATCAGCAGCATGAAGACTTGTAGTTATCAAAGAGAACTTACCCCTACTTTTTAGCATTTAAGAATCTGCTGGTTTTGCTGTTCTGTGGTTAGCTGACTGCCTGTGTTTGCATGCGGAAATCTTTGTTCTTGTGCTGTGTTGTTTCTCTGGAATGCTATGGGCAGTTGTTTTTGTTTGTTCGTACTTGGGTGGAGCTAACTGTCTAATTGGGTAAATATTTGCTATGCTATACTTGCATGCACAGAAGACAAAGAGGGCTGGACTCCTGTTGACATAAAGGGCCTTTTACTCCAGCCCAGCAATGTAAAGGCTTAAATAAAATTGCTAAGTATGACGCCACTTCTTATGGTCAGACTGTATAAAGTGGATTTAATTTAACTGTCATGGCCATATTTGCTTTCTATTTATAGTCCATCAATTACAGATGGACTATATTTTCCAACATGACTGCAACCATGAAGGGGTTATTCACTCTGCCTTATTCACTGATTGCAAGTTCAAAACTGTTGGAAGTCAAAACTTCCACTGGGTCTCAGCCCTGTTAATAAAATGGTACTTATTTACCGGAGTGCCTTTGGATATCAAGGGTGAGTTTTCCACAGATGTAGAAATTGCCTAAGTGAACCTTAGTAGGTCCAAATACCTAAAGGTGTTTTGAAAATTGCAAGCTTTTGGTGCTCATGGGAGGTGTGTTTGTATATATAAAATAAATACCTTGCATAATCCTTATGGGGTGACTATTGCATATGTTATCATTAGCTCCAAAGTACACTATATATATCCACACACATATGAACAGATTCTAAAGATTTATCATTGGAGAGGCTGTTAATAGGTAATTGAACCTTTCTTTGAACAAAGGTTACTAAAAATGGTTGCGACATAAGGAGAAGGGAAATTGAACTCCACAGTTGAGGTGTTGTGTAGACCTAGTTCAGCTTCTGTTTATCTGTAGCTGTCACAGCCTGGACCTTCTTGGGAATGGATTTATCCTGGCTAGTCTTGAAAGACTTGCACAGTCTCATAGAGCCATTGCTTCACACACACTGGAACAGAACAAGTGTCTGTCTTTAGGACTAAGAAAAAACTTTAACATTTGAGGGTTTTATTTTATTAACAATTATTTGTCTTGTTTGAAATTCTCACTGTATTTTTTTCAAGGTTCAACTATTTACTCTTGTCTTCAATAAACAAATAAGGATAATTTAGAGTTTCACCTCCATAAGGCCAAGCTCTGATGCTCTTACACCACCTGGTATCTTGCTTAGTCACTAGTTCCACTGGGTTCACTGATACCAGCTGTGGTGCAAAAGCCTTTGATTACCACAGTGCAGCCATCCACTCCTCCACTCCTCCCGTCCTTTACTGCAAGTCACAGATTTTTGTTTGCCTTTACAACGTGAGTATCGAAGAGCAAGCACTCGTTGACCAGGTAGCCAGCCATATCTCTGCTTCTGCAGAGTTAATGCCATTGCCAGTCCCTGCAGCGTGCTCATGGATCTCCCCGTGTCATCACTCTGGGAGGCAGGAGGCCGTGACCCAGGCAGCACAGGTTGCCTTGCAGGTTTTGGCTGCATCCATTCTCTTGTCTAACCCACTTCTCATCCATCCCGATCAACAGTGTGGTGAGTGAGGAAAAGCAGCTTTAGAGGCATGGAGCCTGCTGAGGTCAGTTGTGCCACTGCCTGTTTTGCCCTCCCTGCGTGGAAAGCGTGTCTCTCTGCAGCTCACCACCCAGCCATTCCGCCAGGGATGTGCTCAGAAGTTTCCTATGAGCTCACTCACCCTGTTTTTTTCCTCAACTTACGGCAAACTGACTATAATTTTTCATGCTGTTGCCATCTTTTCAAGTGCTGTTGTGGATTCTTGTAAGCTCATGTTGAGTATTTCCCTCAGTCATGTATAATTGGAATTCATAAAAGTAGCACAAATGATTCTGTGTTTTTCCTTGCTGTCTTCATTCTGAAAACATCTTGAACTTTATTCCATAGTGACCTTTATCCAGCTGTAAAAATTTTTAAAATTGTCCAGTGTTTTGAAATGTATGGGACAAGTAGGAAAGTGAATACTAGTCAAGATAGCAAGGCTGAATAAATCTCCTTTCATTAAGAAAACAGGCTTAAACCTGTACCACTTCCCCAATTTCATACTGGTGAACAAACTAAATATATACAGACAGTCTTCCTTGTGATGTTGTGATTACTGATCCTGTTTCTCTACAGAGTTTGTCCTGTTCCTTGTGTGTAAACAAACTGTAATCATAGTACCATGACACCCAGTCCTCATCTTCTGGCAGCCGCCCATGGAAATTACTTCCTCCTTCAAGTCTTGCCTTTTCTCTGGGTCCTGCATCTAGTGAAACTGGTGATCTCTGTGTGACTATCCCAGGACATTTCTCACTCTCCATCAGACCTTTATCACACCAACACCATGTTTTCTGAATACTTTTATCCAGTTTTGCTTGATGTTTGGACAAAGCTTTCTGACCTGGATTATAGATGTATTTCCTTGACCTTACTGTAAATGCTTATCTGAGCTGGACAGGAAGAACTTGTTCTTTTCTTTGGTCTTGGGATATTACTGAAGACTCATTAAAGTAGCAGAGAAGCTTTCATGAGGCTGGGGAAAGAAGGTGTCATTTTGTGCTTCTGCTCACCTGCCTGGATCCTTTGCTAGAGCAAAATGTTGTCCATTCACAAGAGAAGTTCTGTCATGAATGTCTGGTGTTAGGACTGGCAGCCAATCAGTGATGCTAACTGCCCAATGATTTCCCCACAAGAAAAAGGTAAATTTGCACTTGAAATTTTCAATCACAGGTAAAGTCCACAACCTGATTTGCTCAGAGAGGTCATTAACATTTAGCTTTGTATTAGGAAATACCCTTTACCAATAAATTTCAATGGGAAAAGCAAAGACTTGGGTTTGTTCCAAAAGATTCATTCATGAAAAATTCTGCTGAATGAAAAAGGAAATCCACATTTTTTTTAATTACTTCCTTTATCTGGTATGGATGTTTTAGTCTAGGCTAACTGTACATTTTACGGATAATTGAACTCAATTTTAATTCAACTGATGTAACACTATAATAAATAATGTAAAAATTAGTGGCATGTCTTTAATGTTCTTGCCTGCATAACGTATCTGGGTTCTCTGCAGAAATAAATCCTGCTGTTATTTCATGTTGAAGGTGAAGTATGTCCATCAATGTCTTTCCCAGGGGAATAGAGAGAACAAGGCTTGGGAGAAGGTGGTTTGGCACACACACTCCTCGTGAGGAGCAAACTTGCACAGCAGCTTGTCTCTAACTCTTCCCAAGCAGTGGAGCGTGTCATTGCTTTTGCAATAAACCATTCCTCGGGAACAGATATAGACTGGCTGAAAAATAATTAAAAACTTAATTTTCTGTAATACTGTCCATCAACTTTACTCAATCTTTTTGAAAGGCTGCTCTGCGGCATGGAAAAAAGACTGGCAGTAGTGCAAGAACAGGGAGTATTTATGACCAGTGGAAGCATGGTTGGCCTTTTGCCCAAGACAAATGGTTGGATGAGAGGATCTTCTGCTTAAACCAAGCATTAGTAAAATAATTTGGACCTAGACTTGAGGTGATGATGTTTGGCAAAGTGGCTGCAAAGGTGTTTTTCTGCCCAGACTGATACTGATCTGCATGGACGTGCTTAGGGTCTGTTGTGTGCAAACCCTCAACTGCATAGTTGATCAATCCTCTCTTTTGGGAAAACCTGAATTTTTACTGAGATACATAATCTTTTCATTAGGTCTTTTACAAAGATTTGGTCCCAGCAGCCAAAATCTTGTTTGATTTTTTTTCCTGCAGTTGCTTTACAGTTTGTTGTGTAGTACCTCAAGAAAGGCCAACAAAGCTTTATATTCCTCTGGACAGCTGTTAGGGACAGATCCACTGACTCAACTGCTCAAGAGAACAACCCCCAAAACTGGATATTTTATTCCAAACTAACAGACATACAACTTCTCTTCTTCCTAGGTCCCCAGTTCCATGGAGTAGTTTTCAACATATGGTTTTCAAGATATGACTAAAGACCAAGAGCAAATACAACAAACCCTAATATCAGTATCAGTGTCACTAGTGACCTTGTCTGCTGGTAAACACAATTTTTTTCCCCCAAAACTACCTGAGCCATAGTTTTTCCAAACTTACTTCCTATTTTCTTTTCTCATTTAGTCCATCTGATAATACCACCAGACATTATTTCTTCTCCTGAGAAGACTGAAAGGGGGGGCATTCAAAGCTGGTGTAAATTCACTTTTCTCTGCTTATCCATTAATCTGTGTCAAGTTATGCTGGATATGCTGTTCTGAGAGTCAGCTCAGGCTTCTTTATCTGTCACAGTAGCGCTGCTTTGCTTTTCCAATCAGCAAACAAGAAACCATGTCCTAAACAGGCCACTTCATTATCTTTTGTGTTGGTTATTTTTGTGGGGTACGTTTTTTTTTTTCCTAACAAAATATAAATAATTCTTTATCACTCATAATAATTAAAAGACTTTTCCTTTTAGATCATAAATTGAATGGAGAGCCTGTAGCCATTTGTCTGTCACTTCAATGGGGAAATCAGTCCTCAGTTATCTACGCATGGCTTGTCTGGCTTGTGGATTAACCAGGCTGGGGATGCACTGACCTCAGTTCATTCACCACGTGCAAAGTTGACTTTGGACCAGTAGACTGTATTGATCCCAGCAGTGCTGCGTGCACATCTGTCAGTTCCAGGGGGCCTGCAGCTCATCAGCAGATTATCTGTGTCACTCACAGCTGTGTGGAGGCCTCTCCACAGCTTCTGCAGGCTGCGGCAGCGAGGTGGAGTCGGCTGCCATGGCCAGCTCCTGCAGCAGCAGAGACACAAAACACTTCTCTTTCCACGTTGACTTGGCATAAACTGAGTTTATTTGTGCTCCAGGACTGATGGTGCCAGCCCCTCAGCTGTCAAAAGCTGAGGAAACAATCTTCTTTGCTCCTTAGGCCACCAGGAGAGAACAGATTTCCAACTTTAAATAGTTTGTTACTAGTTAGTTTAATTTAGTTAGTATGGAACTAGGCAAGATTGATGCTCTTGCTTGTAGGCAAGGCTGCTCTTTCCTAAACCTGTTCATGGCTACAGCAAGATCTTGTTCCATGCTTCCCAGCAAAATGGCTTTCCTTTTCACCTTCAGCAGCAAACATGGACTGCTTGAACTTGCATTTACTTTAAATAATTAGAATGTGGTCAGTTTAGGTCCTAATGCAGGTCCTCAGTTAAATTTTAGATGTTTAGGTGCTTAAATAATAGAGTGCATTAAAGTGACATCAACAAAAAGGATCTAATTTGTTTTGTTTAATTGGAAAAAAGAAATTGCAGATTTGTATTTGCCTTGTCACCTCTATCTTTTATTATTCCAAAGAGATTCTGAATAGAGATGTTATCTCATCTTTAGCTGTGCTCTTGCAATCTTGCAGTTTGTCAAACCAGTAATTTATGTTTCTGTTGAAAGGAGGTGAGAAGTAATTAACTCATGTATTGCATCCTTGTCTTTGTGGGCCTTTCATTTTCAGTAAGTACCTGCACTAGCAAGTTTTTTTTTTTTTAAATTTCAGACTCTTCAAAACTCCTGGGCTTCCTCAGGAAGGCCAGCACTCTCAGCAGTGTATGTGAGTGCTTGATGCCTTTCAGAATTAAGTCCCGGGAGCCCAATCCTGTATTTAAGTCATTGGTCATATTCACATTGACTTCAGTCTAGCAATTGGAATCCTGGGGTATTAGCAGGATTATTTGTTCCACTGAATTATTGGCCCTGGTCGTCAGGATATTTCCTCACTCTGCCACGAACATCCACAAGTTGTTTACTTGCCCGTGTGTGCTTCTGGCAGCCTGTATTCCTGGATGACCTATTTTTGCAAGAATCAAATGCCCGTGGCAGCAGCATTTTATTGGCCCTTGCTGGGCTGACACCACTGCAGTGAGAGTGCTCATGGTCAGTGACACGGCAAGGCCTGGCGGAGCAAACTGATTTCCTGCCAGCTTTGCAGAAGCTTTTATGTCAATCACTTACTAGCAGGAGAGGATGGGCTCATGAAGATGTGCTTTCCATTGACAGAACCAACTCCAAGGCTAACTAGCAAACATGGCCAGTGTGGTGACAGAAATGAGGAGTTTCAGTGCAGAGCCCACTAATAAAGGAACCTGGACACCCTCATCTTGTCTTACTGAGCTGGTACTGAATCACATATAACTCATGGTTTCCTCTGTAGTTTCATCTTCCTCAGCTAAAAATTTAAAGGGTGTGACAGATCAGCAGAGGTCAGGTGAGACTGGATGGAAGGGGAGGAGTTGCTCTCATTTAGATTTTTTTTTCCATAACAAAGTTGGTCACACCTCTAATAGCCAGACTCAACTGTGTTTTCAAGTAATCTTAATAACAGGTTGCTAGAGTGCTTAGCTTGTTCAATCCATTCAGTAATTAGAGTCGGTGCTGAAGTCATAAAACTGAGTATGAAGTGAGGTCTTAATGCACACAGTAATTTGTCTGCAAGTACAGCTCTGTAGAGCTTCCTCATAAATGGCTTCCCCTTGGATGGAACAGTGCAGCCACCAAACAGGGCAAGTCCATGTGGCCAAAAGTCCATGAGGACAAAACCCGAGCATTTAAGTGACCATCAATAAGATCAACTCAGCAGTGCAGGCCAAGGAAATTAAAACTAGCAACACTCCAGCTGGATTAGTTAACTTTTCAAAGTCTCAAAGTGCTGAGAACTTTGTGGTTTTATTCAGTGTTAAGGCTGATACTTCCAGCAATGTTCACATGCTGAGGCAATGTTTTTAATGACTCAGGGGAAGAAGCTGTCTACTGAATCACCAGTATCCAAACCTGAAGAACCCCACTGCTTTTTGTAAATCTGAATATAATTAAACATAGTCTTTTCATTAGGCATGAAATAACCACAGATGATGAGACTACACTTACATAACAGTAAAAATATTACTTGTTTTAGTTTTCTACCCCAGAATCTGGACCCTACAATCTATTGCAGTGTGTTGTTTATAAGGACAAAGAAAAGGATAAAACAAATAGCTAGAAGAAATGTACACCCTAAATATGAAAACAACATTTCTGCTCATGAAATTCCTAAACCAGATGTTGTTAGAAGCTGGAAGAATATTCTAGAGGGTAAGCCATGCAAGCTCGTGCTGTTCTTAACCCATTGGCTATTGTCAGACCCTGGAGTAGCAGGAGCTTTGATTTGATCTAGGGTGGCTGTCGTCAGCACTCACCACGTTCTCTGAACACCACAAGCAGTTGCATTAGATCAGAAGAACAGACAGTGGGTGTCCCAGACTGTCCCAAATATATGTAATAAAAAAAAGCACCAGGTAAACATTACATGAGGACATGATTAATGCCAGAAGAACAGAGGGTAGAAGTTCAAGGAAAAGCAAAAATTATTAGTAACAGAAAATACATATTTCTCAAGATCTAGAATGTAGTAAGAAAGATCTCCAGGGATGAATACCATTAAGTTTCAAAAGCAGACTAACTGGAAGGCTAAAAAATGCTTTAAAAGAAATGTTCTCACATTTTCATCTGTTGACCTGCTAACCTTTTCTTTTTAACATTTGTCACAAGAACTGTTCTGCAAATAATCTGGTTTTTATTTTGTTGTTTGGTTTTTTTTGTTTTTGTTTTTAAAGCAGAAGTCATTCTTATGCTGACTTGTCTGTTTTCCAAGCAGAGATGTGTCAGAACATCAGCAGAGTCATAGGGATTACCCAATACTTGCCTGCTGAAGCGTTTGCGTTAACTGCTTGCAAAGAGGAAACATTTTTTTGGCTGTGTAGGTGACTTTCATCACATCTTCCAGACTGAGGTGTAGAACAGCTGTTGAGATCCAGAAAGAAGGACCCTGAGGCCTTCAGCTTAAGCTCCAGTTCTGTGCTTATGCCTGTGTTAATCTCGAATAGATCCCATTACATTGATCTGAATTTAAACAAGATTACATGAAATTTAGGTATTGGTAATACTGGAGAGTTGTGCTGCCTTCTCTACTACACTAAGTGTATATTACTATCTTAATTTTGGGACAAACAGGACACTTTCCATGAATGAATGATAGAAATAGGAGGTAGATCCAGAACTTTTCACCTCCAGTTTCTACAACTCACTTAGAAAGGTGCTCCATTGACTAGCCAGGGATAAGTATTACCCACATTGAAGTGGCAGATTTTGCCATCACAGTGGCATCAAGCTGACTTCCCTCTGATTGTCTTGTGATTCCTTCCAAAAGAAGACTAAAGGAGCAATCCAGGCAAGCTTTCTCTCTATCAGGTGTGCATGCTATATGTACACCAGATAGACATACACAAGGTAAACGCACTGCTAGAGGGCTGCAGCCACTGCAGGTACTGAACTCAGTTGCAAACACACACAAAAAATAAGGAAGATCGCAGCTGAACTCCGCTGAAATGCTAATGCAAAACTGGCCTTATGTTAATCATATTGTTGGAGTGATTACATAGCCTGGAAGAGCAGAGAAAGGCCACAAGCTTTATAGTTATGGCAAACTGCAAAGCAGCTGGAAATAAACAGTGGAAAGGGAAGAGTTTGCTGCCATGTGTGCCTTCAACTGCAAGCAAAGGTCACGCGGTGGCTCTGGTGCTATCGTCGTTCTGACTTGTCTTTGATTAATGCATGTGGAACCTCAGGAGCCCTGGCACACTGTTTTATACCTATTTCATAACTGCCTGGAGTTTCTTGTTAAGAAATCTGGCTATGAGGGTTATAAAGCTGTCCTGCTTTTCTTAACATTTCAGAGGAGGAAAAATGTAGTGTTTTCCCATTCTCTACTACAAAAGTGGTAGAGATTTACATCTTGCAACCAAGTGGGCACCAAGTGGGTCTGATAATTAAAAGTCTTCACTGCTAAACTACAATAGCTTCTCTCCTAAATGTCCTGAGTGCCTCTCCTGCTCTCTGCTTCTCCCCGGAGCCACAGCAGCCCCCTCTGGCAGGTTGGGGCTTGGGAGACTTGGCTGCCTCTTGGATGCTGCAGCACAAGACATTGTTACGGATCTGTTCATGATCCTCCTCTCCTTCTGAGGCTCAGGGGTTTCTTCTCTAGTGCCATTCTCTCCTCTTTTACTCTACCACCCACCTTGGAATTAGGGACTGCCTTTGCCTCCCATCCCCACTCCCACTCATCTGGTGCAGCCACTAACCCCACAGACATTTTGTTCTGAACTAGCACTTTTCTGGGAAGACATGATGGAATTGCCTGGGATATGATATGCCTGCCTGGGAGAGGAATGGAGGCAGAGTGTGGCTGCTTTCCAGCCTCTCCGTGGCCACAGTGGTTTCTTTCCAGCCTCCCTCCTCCCTGTGGTCACAGTGGTGGAGCCATGTGGGCAGAGGCCAGCAGCAGTGGGCAGACAGGGCGGTCCAGCACAGTGAGGTGATGCAAAGTGCTGCAGGGAGGGCACAGGGCTGATGTTGCTGGTCTGGTGGCTGCCATGGCCCTGTGGCAATATAAAGTTCATACATAATTCATAAATGTCATACATTGGCACTGTTTGTGCAATTTGCTCTTATGGCTGGGATGGTGTAGGAATGCTGCGTGTAGCCTCTTGTTGCACAGAAAACCTGCTGGTATTTCCTGTCATCACTGGTGAAGGCATTAAAGATAGGGAAAATACAGTCTAAGTAGGGAGAAACAAGGCAGTGAGTGACTGAACCATTTACCACCACCCTCAGATATTTCAAGGGCAGCTGTGTCCTGGTCAGGACTGTGAGCACACAGGGCTCTACCCCAAGGTGCTGGAGCTCTTGGGGCTTTTGCCTTGAGCTGCTGGTACAGGTGGCAATGTGTGGGTGGGAGAAGGGATGTCAGTGTTTATTTTTTTTTTCCCAGCAGGGAAAACCAGAGGGTTGGGCTGATTTCTTCACCTTTTCAGCCTGCAGGGATTTATTGCTGCACCAACACAGCCCCACATTTCACTCAGGTGGCTGCACCCCTATAGTCACTCAGCTCTGCGTAGATTATTCTGCTAACTAACAAATTCCAATCTTTCAGCTGCTTCTTGTTACATTTTTCATTTCAGTCTGCAAGTAAGGATGACTGAAAAAATTATATTCTATTTGCTATTTCCTAATGCTGTTGCTGGAATTAATTGTCAGCCAAGTTTCTTATGGGGAATGTAATGAAAATACGTATGATAGTAATATATTTCTGGCATGGTTCATGGTTACCAGTGGAAATATTTAATGATCTTTTTGTATACATATAGTAATTGCTTCTTCTGTAAGACAATAAGTTGCAATACAATTACACTCTTGTTCTTCTTCATATGAGAAATGGCTGCATGAGTGGAACAGAATCAGAAAAGCAGAATGTCCCTGGTATCTTTTCAATATTCATCTACTCACCTGAGATTCTGCAGTCTTTTGAATAACACTAGACTTTTATAATCAGACCGATTGTGCAGCCTTAAGATAAACAATTCATAAGATAGCTATAGTTAATTTTCATTACAAAACTAGGCATTAAGGAGTTATTCCTAAGTCATTCCCTAAAGGTAAAAACTCAGAGGTATGCAATATGTTGCAGATAAATCCTCCTAATATAAAGCAATAAATTCTCAGTTACACAGAGATGAACAACACTTACTTTTCTCTAATAAACTTCTGCTGGATCCAGGCTGCTGCTGCAAAAGCTGGTTTCTTTGAACAAAGGAGTCCCTGTCTTGTGAGAGCTCATTACCCATATGATAATACTGTTCATTTCCCCCACACAATTCAGTGGAGAACCAGTGGGCTCCTTGCAAACTTCTAATTAGGTCTCACACTGTCCCTGAGCAGTAAGTATGATTTTACCCATTTTATAGTTGTGGAAGTTGGGCAGGGGGGCTGCAGCCAGTGGCCCAGAGCCACCTCTCCTGTCACTTCCACAGCTGGGAATGGACTTTGGAAGTTGTTACTCCCAGCTCTCTGCTCCAAGCTCTAAACCACAACCTCTTGCAAAAGCTAATTAAAAAATAGGAAAATGATTTGACAAACTTTCAAAAATGTTATTGGTACCACAGATTTCTTCTGGTATCGGAATGAAGTTTCTAGCACAGCTGTAATTGCTGTCTATGTTGCTTAAGATTTTTTAAATCAGTCAGAAGACTCAAGCTTTATTCCTGATACATCCCAAAGTTCACCACAGTTCTTTGCCCTGTTTTTCACTGGCACCCTTTATTATGGGCATTTAAAAGTGAAAACCCTGAAATAAGTGACACAGCATCTTTCAGTTGCATGGATGCAGGCAAAAGCTTCTGGTGTCTGCATATGCAGGGTGAGAGCTGGTGTGGTATCAATCACTTTTTGTTGATTTGTTAGCGGTAAGATTATTTTATTTCTTGCAATCTGCTTTTAAGCATATAGAAAACCCTTAGAAGAATTATCCTAGGTTGTTTGTTAAAACCCATTGCAACTCAGCTGTCAAAACAAGATGAGTGCCCTTGTGTTTGTACTGGTGTTAAAACATAGAATCACAGAACCACAGAATGGTTTGGGGTTGGAAGGGACCTTAAAGATCATCCAGTTCCAACGCCCTGCCGTGGGCAGGGACCCCTTCCCCTGGACCAGGTTGTTCTGAGCCTCATCCAGCCTGGCCATCCAGGGATGGGGCATCCACTACTTTAGCTTCAAAAACATTTACCTCACACATTGGGTTGAGGGGTGGAAAGGGGCTGGAAAGAGTTAAGCCACAGGCTAAGCTCCCTTGCTAACTTTAGAAAAAGCAAGTTATGCAAAAGTTGAGGAGAAGGGCAAATGACTGAGGAAGTGGATCTTTTGAGAGGAAAATATTATATATTCAGCAAAATCCCACTAAACCTCTTTCTCTTGGCATCACGTATGGGTGAAAGGAATCCCGTGTCTGGCGGTGTGGCACAGGGCTCGCAGGGAGAGGCAGGTGCTGCTCACCCACAGGGAGGTGTGATCTCTGCTCAGCCTGGGTGAAATACATATTAGGAACAGGATTTCACATGGGGAGAGGAGGGCTTGGCATATCAGCTGGAGCATATTTCCCAACATCACATTAACTTGACATTTGCTAGAACAACCCCATTTAATTCTCATTTCAGTGTGGTGATAACTTGTACTCCAGTGTAGTCATTTGCAGAGCCTGGTGCTGTTAGCAGAGCAGTGCTGCCAGTGCTGAAGCACATTTAACACTGCCAAGAAGCTGTTACTTGCAGGAACTTTGCTCCTTCTCTAGTAAAACTACAACTGCTTGCTCATTTTGAGTCATATTCAGAAAAAGGACTCTATGAGAGGATTTTAGAGAGCGCTTTTTCAGTTTGGGAAAAAGCTGCAGCTTGAACAGGGCGTGTTTCCTTAAAACATACATTTAAAACATGCCAGCAGCAATCATCTAAAAAGGCAGAGAGTTAAACTGCCACCTTACAGATAAGCTAGTGGCCAGAAAGCTCGTAGCTATTAATCATAGAATCAAACCTTTTACCCTTTCATCTTTCAAGGAGATCAACGTGCCAGATGTGAGGCTTTCCTATGGCCCTGCTGCTGTGACACATGCAGGGGGAGAGCTTCTACACATCTGGGCAGAGCTGCCTCACCCCTCAAACAGCAGCACCATTGCAGAGTGGAGTGACACGTTGCTCCATCAGTGTTGTCCCTGTGCAATGTGGCAGCGTCGAATACTCTTAGAGGACTTGATCAATAATCAATACTGCCAGCTACTGGCAATGATGAATCTCTTCTCCACATGTACACCCTATTTGGATTCTGCTTGGGACTGAGCATCTTGCTGCAAGACTGTCTGCTTTCCATCAGTTGGCCCTCTGCCCTGTCTTCCAGCACACCAATAAATCAGGAATCTTTCCACGGTTTTCCCAGGTTGTGACTCTGACACACCAGGCTTAATGCTTTAGAGCAGGACTTGAGGGATGTTTGGCACCTTGTGGGAGCAGCTTCTATATTCAAAATTCCACCCCACACTGCCTCTGTTGGTATAGGGACAGCTTTCTCCAACAAAGTCCTCATGGGCTTTTACCTCTTTCCAAGGTTTCTCCTTCTACTTGGCTGCCTAGAGTAGGCAGAGAGTGACATTCTTCACTTCAGCCTGTTTATACAGAGGCTAAACTTGGATTCATTAGTCTAATAGGTTTCATTGACAACTTTTTGTCCCCTACATCTTTTATCCTTTCTCCCACTAGGAATATCTAATAAAAAACATTGGTTTAATAAAACAGAGTATGCTGTGGTTCCTCTCCATATTCATACCATATTTTTGTATAACTTTGCTCAAGCAGGATTAGTAACAAAGCACTGCTACTGCTGGTGCTGGTTGTCAGGAGAATTAATCTACAAACATCAGAGGTTTATGTCCAAAAAGGAGACAGAGGAGTCTTTTTACTTTATTCAAATAAAGGGAGAGGCCATGGGGCATTCCCCTGGGGTCTCTCCAATTTTTGGAGGACACAGCCTCCTTTTTATCCCAATTTCCTGGCTGCATTTCCCTCTCTCTATTTCCCCATTGGCTGAGGTACTTGAGAGGTACAGACTCCCCGGAATGCCTGAAACCGAGGATTGCTGTCTAATGTATAACCCTCCCTTTAAATTTTTAATTCTTACAGAATTTAGGGGTTTTCTTTCGTCTTACAATGTCTAATTTCATTTAACAGCAAACCTAGAGTTTATTTGTAAAAGCAAATATCTTGTTCCATTCATCAATCAGTGGAATCCTTCCCATTGTTTCTTTTATCTCCAAGTGCTAGTTTTATCTACCAGCAGACCCACAGCTTGTTTGTAAAGACAACTCCACTATTCCTCTCATGGTGGAGCTTCACTTCAGTGAGATTTCAGAAAATCCTCCATGTAGATATAGCCTATGGGAGAAACGTAACCCTCATTAAACAGGAGGCTGAAAGCCCTGACAATGTCATATGTGATCTGAGTGCTTCTGCCAGTGTCCTCCAAAGCTCTGCTAATGGCTTTCAGTGCTGCCCTCCAGCACTGCTGTTCTTCCAGCACAGGGCCCTCTGCTCCTCAGCCTTCTGCTGTGCTGTTATGGCTTTAAGCTGCTGCTCTGCTTTTCTCTTTAAAACATTGGCGTTTTGACTTCAAAACCAGGGAAATCTGTGCAGTTTAGACCAGCAGACAAGGGGAAGGGTGCAGTGCCTCCGGCCTGGCCCTGCCTTGTGGCACGCACGAGCAGTTAGAGCTGAGCAAGAAGCTGGCCCTTGCTCCCAAATTAGGACCAAAAGTGCTTTGTTTCCATCCTGCTCTGGCATAAATGAATATGTAGGTCATTGTGGAAGGATGAATCATGCCATGTGTCCCGTGCATATTAAACCCATGTTCTTTGTCTCAAGCACATGCAGGTTCTGGCGAAAGCTGCCAGAGTGGGGGCCCAGGCAGGGCTGGTTTCCATCTGTGGGCACAGAACTTGCTTGAACCACAGGGCAGCTTGAATCCAATCCTGGTTTATGCATTCACCCTGGCCGAGGGAGAAGAAAGAGAATTGCTTGGTGGTTGAGGTGTAGATGCAAAAACTCGAGGTTTCAATCTCAATTTTATCATAATTTCTTTTTCCTGGCCTAGAGCAAGTCACTTGAAATCCTGTTTTCCTGGCTGTACTTAAACCACATCTGTTCATTTCTGATCAGAGAAGACCCATTCACTGTTCCTGGTCTGAATAGAACCACAGCCTGCTCCCAGATATGCTGGTGTAGATTAGCAGTGAACTGGGAGTCTTACCCAAATATCTTACCCGTTATGGTTGTCTTTGTGCTCTATAAATCAGATGCATATGAACAAACACCCTACTCAGGGGGTATTTCTGTAAGAACAAATGCATGGCTGATATTAAGTACTTGATAGTACAGTGAGGCATTGTGGGGATCTCATTCCTTTTAGCTCTGGGATAGAGGGTTTAGCTAATTTGTTTATTGATATTTTTTCCCGGTGTACTGGCAGCTTTACCACTAAAACACTGCCTCAGTTAGGAAAGCAAGGAAGCAAAAAATTAATAAAATCCTCAGCTTCGCCATCATCCTCCAGCTTTAAAACTTTAAAGTGAGGATAAAATCTCAGCTAAAGTTTGTTGACTTCAACAGAGACCTAGACCTGAGCCACCCACCTCAGGCTCCCTTTTGAGCACAGCTGTCCAGATTTGGGCTCTCCTTTGGAGGAAGCTGAACTGTGCCTTTGCATGCCCTCACTGCATTGCTGAGCTCCTCTGGTGCGAGGGGATGTGGGGGAAGAGCCCCAGGTGTGGGTGGCTGCTCTGGGCTGTGCGTTGTCCATCGTGTGTGGGATAGGGTGAGTCCCTGTGCCTCGCCCAGGCTGGCAGACAGGCAGGACAGAAGGGCAGGCTTTGCATGCTTTCCCCTATAAGCCCCATGCCAGGCAGCAGCTGGAAAATGGGACCCGCTTCTGAACACCACCAGCATTCTTCTTAAGAGCTTTTTTCCTTCTTAATTGCTCTGTAGCCCGTTTTGATTAGTCAGTGATGATTGCTGGGTCTGATGATAGCAAGTACTCATTAGCACGTGGGCCAGGGAGCAGTTCCCCAGAGCACAGAGATTTACCAAAAGGGAATACATGAGACATGTGAGATTCCAAAACAGGAAACTGAAATTTTAAGTTCTAATACAGCAGCATAGTCTCCATTGCCGTCATCTGCCACAGTCTAGAGGATGGCGCAAAGGGAATTGAGTCTGCATAATACAAACTCATCTAATTGTAACTGTATTAACCCTACTTTAGCCACTTGTTTTAGAAACAATTGCCCCCCTAAATACTGACCTTTGACTGTAGAGAAGACTCAGAGGACAAGCTAAAATTTCGATAGCAAATTAGAGGTGTAAATTAAAAAAGAAAAGCAAGTCACTTTGAAAGTAGCTACCTGTGGTGTCATGTGGTGAACATCAGAGAGCTCTGCTCCATGACGAGGGATGCTGGGTGCTGCCACCAGCTGAATGAGCATCATGTCACAGCAGCATCTTCTTCATGGATGAGATGAGGCTGTTCATTTACTTATGGAGAAGGCAGCAACCTGGGAACCAAAGGGCCAGCGTAATATTTTGGCCGTGGGTTTTCTTTGTACCAAAGCAGCAACACCTAAGTGTTCTAAACCCCCTGATGGGGGAAGGAGCCTTTGAGAGGCAGGCAGTGCAGCACAGTGATGGATCCCACTGAGGTCCCTGGAGCACATGGACATGCTCTACTAGCTGTGACACTTTTTCTGGAGCAGAACTGCCTGAATCTACCCCAACATGAGGCACAGAAAGTGCTCTGAGCTTGTTCTTAAAATACAAAAGCAAAGTCATTCCTGTGGAGATCTCCTTTATCCCATGCCCTGCAACCCTCACTCACGGACCAGGTGAGAGACGGCCTTGCATTGCACCCTGGGATCCATGCATTTAAAGAGTCCAAACCCAAGATATTCTACAAAAAAATAGACAATCAACCTATACTTGACCTCTACTGTGTGTGCTTGCAGCATGAGCTTCACAAACGCTTCTTCCAGTTCAAGCAGCAAGAGGATCATTTTTAGCACCAGAGGCAATTATTCTGGTCTGAAATTTCAAGATGGTGTTGACTTTTACCACAAATACACAGAAGAGATCAGTTTCAGCATTTCACAATAGCAGGGTCCCAGGAAAATATGTCCTCAGTCAGACTAACAGGGACCCAAGTTCTAAGTGGAGAAGATATTCCATTGTGTAAGAAGAGAGAAAAACAAGGAAAATCAAGGTATTGTCTTCTGTTGTTATCTGCTGGAGGCCCAGCTGAATTTCTGCAGATGGCAGATAGCTTTGCCAGCCTTCACAAACCAGTGGCTTTTCTTCCTGTTTGTTTTGTCTCTAGGGAAACATGCAATGTTTAGCAATTAGATGTTGATCCAAGTATTCAGCAAGGTCAAGGAAAGCTTTTATATTATTACAGTTTTTTTCCCCTAACATAAATAGTTTTAGAGAATGTGCTCATGGGCCTCATATTGTGGCAACAGTGGAGGGAAAACTCTGTGATTGCAAAGTGCACAATTTAAAATGCAGAAAAGGCACTTACTGGGAACCAGGAGAAATAGGAGGTGTGGTGTGGCTGAAACAGGGGGTTCCCAAGGAGCCCAGGCAGCAGAGCTACACCTGGGAGAGATGCTGCTTTTGCCTTATGAATTCTTACTAACTTCACTGGGGTTTTGCAGATAACTTCACAGCTTGGGCCCATCCTCTCAGAGATCCAGGGCTGGCAGTGGTAATAACTTGCAAATTGAGTGTTTAATTATGCTTTTTTCCTTCCTTATATTATGCAGATCAACCAAATGGTTTTTATTCTGCACTGTTGCTTTCTTTTGCATCATCTGATGTCCTGTATATCACTCCATCATTCTTCCTTCCTTTGCAAAGTTGCTGCAAAACTTTTCAGCATAAATGCCACAATACTAATAAAAATCCCTCCATCTCTCTGGTGTCAGGAAGGATGCAATAATTAAATATACGTCCAGCATTCTGTAATACAAATTGATTTGAACTTAGCTGAAAACCAATAAGTAATAAGGATTTGTTGGCTTTCCTACCACTTTGTATGACAGCAGAAGAAGATAGTATCAAATCTCACATCCTGAAACACTCTGTCAAAAATAACATTCAGGGCAGGAGTAACTGGTAGTGGTTAAAGGTACATCCAGGACCCTGCAGAGCTGGGAACTAGACCTGGAGCCCCCGACAGTGCAGAGCACTTCCCTGCATGCGTGTCAGAGTCATCTCGGTGTAAGATGATGCAAACTGGTCTGCAGCTACCAGAATCCCATTGTGAAGGCAGGAGAGGAGGATGAGCTCATGTCTCTCCAGCAGGCAAGCCCGTAGTCCAGGATGCCAAGAGGAGCCACAGGGCACGCGAGGACTAAGACGTTGTCTTTGGCAGGGAACACCAAAGTCAAGATCCAAAGCCAGGAGTCAAATTCTGCTGGGAAAGGCAGAGGAAAGGGAGAGCAAGCCTTTTGTGGAGCTCATGTTGTCAGTAGTCTTTCCTCAGACTCAGGAATTTTTCCTCATGTCCTCTGTGGTGAGTTTTGCAATCAGATTTTGCTGAGAGAAGATCACTTCGGTAGGTCAAGGGTAGACTCTTCCAGAGGCCCTGTGCTGATGCTGAGTAGCACCAAGTCTAACACCGGTGAAGTCCACATCTGGAGCTCTTTTTATTTCCTGCAGAGGCAAAAATCTTCTCTTTATCACACAGTCAGATCCCGGCTGCAGCAGCAGTTGGTGCAGCAGCAGCAGCAGGGCTTGAAGCAGAAGAAGCAGAGGTTGAAAACTGGACCCAGCAGGAGCTCAGAGTGCAAAGCCATGATGTTGCAGAAAGATAATAGAAAAGCTGGCAAAGCCCTCTTGTTTAGCACTTCAGGCCATGTGGCAAGATGAGCTGGTTCTTGTATTTTCCATTCAGCTCTGGCAGCACCATTGCAGAGCTTCAGTCAAAACCCCACAAGAATTCAGTGAGAGCCACTGCACGGTGGAAGCAGCACGGAGTCAATGCACCTGGAAAGGCAACAGCTCCCTGAAATGCCTGGAGTCTTTGTGGAAAGGCTATTTAGCTCCACAGCCAAGACCTTGCCTATATGTAAGGAACTGAGCCAGAACAAAGGTCTCCCTGCTTTGCCTTGTGTGAAGCAGGGTTTTCTCTGTGTCGAATGTTTGGGCCAGAAGGGCTTTCCCCAGCTCCTTGGTGATGTGATGACTCCATCAGAGGGTGAAATGTGATGATGCACCTTCCATCCGAGCTCCTCTCCCTCCCTGTGCCAGCCCCATGCCCTGAGTCCCATGGGAGAGGCTCTTGGTGCAGCAGCTGGAGCTCTGCTGCAATGATGGGAGTATGTGAAATTCAATATGAAACTCCAAAAGTCTGGCAAAAAAAAATTGCCATTTTTCCTTTTCCCACAACATTCCCACCTTACTTTGCCTCTGCTACACCTGCCTATGCACAGGGTCTCATCTAAAGGCTTCATGAAATTACAGGAAAGACTGTCCATGATCCACAAATGTGCTGAACTGGGCCATGTTTGACCTGTACAGCTCCTGGGCACCATGTCAATGGGAGCTATGTTTGTGAAGGCTGACCCTTCCCCACCCACTCCTTATGGAAAGCAAGGGCAGCAGCAGAAGTTACACAGGATAAAGGTCTTGGATAAAGCCATGTCAGTCTTGGTTTTACAGGCACTTTGTGTTTCCTCTCCACTCCTACTTCTGCAACCTGCGGTTCACAAAAGCCTGATGAGGCTGACAGGAGTGTCTCCATTATCCTGGAAACGAAGAGCCAGTATCTTGCCACTGACCCTGAATTATCTTATTCTCTGCAAGACTGAGCTACTGGCGAAACCCTTATCTCCTCCCAGTCCACCAATTGCATTTCATCCTCATGAAAACCTGAGATCTAAGCTATATTCTGTGATTTGTGTCCCCTGGTTAGAGCCTTCTGCCTTATTTTTATTCCACCCCATGAGTGGTGTTGCATGGTGGTGGACTGAAGTTTATCTTTTTGTAGATAAATTGGTACATGCAAATCAGCATTCGGGACTCAGAATTGCCAGTTCTTCCCTAACTTTTACAAAAATAGCCAATTTTCTTATGTAATCTTAAGAGATAACTGATTCAGATGATTTGCACGGTCCATACTAGACTGAGGTATATTAGAAACATCCTTATCATTTTTCTAGCATGCAAAGACATGTGATTCAGTGAGGTAATTAAAAAAAAAAAGCTTCTCTGCTAAAGTACATTTGGAGCATATTCTTTTTAAGTCAAACAGAATATAGACTGGTATAAGTGAGAATATTCTGCTCTGAAGAAGATCAGAAGAAGGATTTTATGCCAGCAGTATTGATCTGCTCAAGAAGGTGAAGAGGCTGAGGGGACAATACAGATTTCCAGGGGACTGATGCCTCCTCAACTCAGCTGTGATCAGCTGGCAGCTCATCTTGAGCTGGCAGCTGCCTGTCCTGCTTGTCCTGCCTGTCCTGCCACTGAGTCACTCTGCAGGGCAGTTCTGCTCCCCAGGATGGGTGTGATGGCCTGATGCTGAGCTGGTCAGGTGATGTCTGACAGGTTATTTTGAAGGAGGTGCTAATTTTCAAATAGAATTTCACTGAAATGCACTGGTTTAAGAAATTTTCTTTTGGTTTGTGCCCATGGCTCCTCAATGACACAGCCTTGCAACGACATAGCATTGCCTCTGCAACGACAAAAGCCTCCAAAGTTCTTTGTCCTTACCTTTCCAGAGTGAAGCGTTCTGTTTTTCTAGATGACTTCACATTTCAGCTTTTAATGTTGTCAAGTGATATAAAACAAAATATAAAGCCAATTTGGATTTTTTCACTGTATCAGTTCAGCATTTTGAATAACAAACATTACCTTGGAATTTTAGGAAATACCAAATTTACTTTCTTTGTTGTATTTTCTAAAATGGGCAAAAGTCCAAATCATGTAATTTGCCATGAGAAAAGATAAAAACAGATATTAAGACTGTCTATGAAATTTAAAAGGAGTAACTCCATTTAAAATAATACTTTTTTCTTATCCCTTGTTTTTTCCTCTTTGCATAAATTATTAGTGAAAATACTCTTGCAGGATCAGGAGCTATTTAAACCAGATAAAATCTTCTATCTCTTGACACTCTTATCTTTTAAGCTTCTTTCTCAACTTCAGGCAAAAGGGAAAACAACTTAGTGATCTTCACACAGTTATTCTCAATTTTGTCTTTTGGGATCCAGCAATTTTGGGGACAGCTGTAAGTCAGCTTCCAAGCCTGGAACTTCTTACGAGGGCTCATATTTTGGTGTGGATTCATCTCATTTAGGAAATATTTGAGTGGAGCTTGAAGGAAAATAGGAAATATTGTTGATTTCCAGTAGCAGGCAGAGTTGATAGGTTTCAGCCACATTAGAGCCTGGGCTTTTGATTTAGCAAATAGTAGGAAAGGAGTGAGTTTGGACAGCATTTATTTCTCCCTCTTTCATGGGAGTAGATTTTTGTACCGTCTAAACCACAGCAGAGATTGTCAGCTTTTCTTAGGCTTTAGTTTTCCCTTCTGTAATAGCTGAGTGTGGCCAAAGCAAAAATCCCAAGCATTTGAGCTGTTTCTTGGCTGAGTCCCCTTGCCTTGGCGCTCACTTGGAGCCTGTTGCCGTTCCCGAGGATGATGGAACGGCTCCCAGTGGGAGCTGGATCAAGTTTTGAGCTGCTCCTCGCTGCTTGTTTATTTGTCCTATTCTCCGGGCTTGGCAGGTGGCATTTTTGCTCAGTGATTCATTCTCCGGCACATGCATTTATCTGGGCTGACATTTTAATCATGCAAATAAGGATCTCCTTAATGAAGAAAAAAATTAATTTCCCAACTGTTGCTACAAACACAGTGACAGTTCTGCTAATGTCATTACATTTATAATACAATCAGTGGCTTTTCCATAATTGCTATAAACTGGCGCACTTAACAGTGGAGTAAAGGTTACACAAAGAGCTGTGTGACTCCCCTTGTTCACTTGCTTTTTATCCCGAGTGTTTGGCACTCTTCATATGTCCTTTTGAAATCTTTTGGTCATCACTGCTTCATTGCTTGTACTGCAGATGGCTTCGCCTTTGTTGGGGTAACAGACAAAATAAGTGGCAAGGAGACAACTCCTCTGTGACCTTTTGTGGCTTCTTGTCTTTCACGTCCCAGTCTGCAGGGTAAACACAGTGACTCATTCTCTTTCAGTAAGTAGCTGCCTTCCCAAGGTTTTGTTATTTGCAGGATTTTTCCGTTATAAAATCTGCACCCAAAGAGCAGCGGGATGTGAGCTGTGAGCAGCCAGTTTCTGCCTCCAGACCACTGCAGATTAGGCAGCAATAAGGAGTGAGAATTCCCGGGCAGGATCCTCTGTCGTCCCTCCAAACCTCCCACAATGAGCTTCATTTTTTGGTTCTCCTCCAATGCAGTGTATCAGTGACAAGCTTAAAAAAACATTACATAGCAAAACTGCAGTCAGAAGAAAGGGCTTCCTAAGGGGGAAAGATGCTAAAATGCTCTAAAATTAGCAGAAAACCAGTGGCTTTTGAAACTGAGGAGTCAGGATGCTCGGCACCGTTGTGCAGCGTCAGCCTGGGGTGAGGAAGAGCTGTTTCACACCCAGTGTCTTCTCTTTGTCTTTGACATGCTGTGAGTGAGGTACCCAAGGCCCAGGTAAATACCTTAATTCCCAGTGAAGGGGGTTGGGAACTGTGCTCTGGTCTCAAGGTGATATGAATCACCCTCAGGTTGTGTTACCTCTGCAGAAAGGTATTTTCAGGTTGGCTTTTTGACCTTTTTGTTAGCAAGGGAGGGTTTAAAAGTGTTGGAAAACATCTCTCAGAATAAAGCTCTTGAGCTCAGGGTGCTTCCCACAGGCATTTGAGGTAGTTCCTTTAGAGCATTTCATGTGTCAATATTTCAATTTTTACCCAAATGGGATGAGCTCCCCTGGTGGCAAAATGTAGGAAAAACAAAGCTCTTAGGAACAGCAGGTTCGCTGTGAGACCTTTGGGATTTCTCAGAAATGAAAGAGGAGGAGGAGAACGGTAAATTAATGGAGAAAAGGCACAAAAGTAGGGAAAGGGCTAGAGGATGTCAGCTGGGGAGGTTCATCTTGTCAGTGGGCAATTCAGAACCCCTTCCAAGGTCACTTTGGCCTATGTTTGCCACCATACCTTCACTGATTAAGGACATCATATATTTAATTGATCTATCTAAACTGGAAAACTCCTGGTGTAGGTGGAATATTGGACTGCATCAACCAGACGAGACCTTTATCTGCACCAGCAGTGGTCACTGTGTGTGGTACAGATTCAGTAGAAGCTCAGGAATTAAAAAAGTCACTGCTTGCCCACAATGGGCATGTTTCCAGGCGCTATTTCTTTGCAAAGTGTCTCAAACGGCCTCAAAAGTTGCACCAGGTGAGGTTTAGATTAGATATTAGGAAATATTTCTTCACTGAAAAGGTGGTCAGGCATTGGAATAAGCTCCTCAGAGAAGTAGTGGATGCAGCGTGCCCTGAAGCATTCAAAAATTATGCGGTTGTGGCACTCGGGGTCATGATTTAGTGGTAACATGAAAGTGCTGGGTTAATGGTTGGACTTGCTGATCTTAAAGCTCTTGTCCAAATTTATCAATTCCCCGATCCTTTGATTCTATCCTGGGGAACCAGAATGAGTGTCTGTGTGCTGCACAGACCCACCAGAAGCTGGGACCACACCGATGAGGAGAAGACTGAGAGCTTGGCACGGACCTGTGTTTTCACTGCCTCCCTCCCCCCAGAAGACGTGCAAGTCTGCAGCTCAAAGACAGTTTTTCCATCGTGCCTTTCTGTAAAGGCTCAGAATCACAGGCCAGGGGATCAGTTCACACGTATTGAAGCAGTGCCTGTGTCTGCGGTGTGAAGCCTGTATTATTATTGCTCAGGATATTTCCTTTCACATATTCACCCCAGGGATTCTCAGTGGGAGATCACGTCCTGTGACAAGACAGTTTGTTGCCTTTGCATGAACTTCCAAGAGCCTGGAATATTCCACGGCAGTGAAGGATCCTTTGAAGTGTTACTGCACCTCTGGATTTTCATGCAGGGGTGACTATCACATGTATTTTTAGTAGATGATAACCATTCACTGTAATGTGTCTTTTTATCTAATGCTGGAGCATGTCTTCAACCACAGCTGCAAAATGGGGTCCCGGAGCAAGGGTTTGTAACATTCTTCCCCAGCCAGCCTTTACAGCCCCAATGGCTTTTTGTCTCATAGTGCTAACCCACAGAGTTAAAATGTCATGGATCTCACCTTTGGAGACCAAGACAAAAAAGAGAGGATGAGTGCTATGTCTTGCACAACAATTTTTATTTGCTTTTGGTCTTCCAGCCTTTCAGGGTTACCCTTTAAAAGACTGTTTTCTGCAGGGGCTAAATCTTGGAGCTCATTTTTTAGCAGTAGCTGACATTTGTCCAGAACTGCATTACCCCAGGATCTGGAAAAAGTAACAGTGAAATCACATTACGAGGACTGGCTGCTGCCACTTTACCTCTCTGACACAGGAACAAAATAAATGCTGGCTGTCCCAGGTAATTTTCCTCCTTTCAGGCAGAAGTGAAACGGTGTCTCCCCTTATGCTCCTGTGCTGGTACCACAGCCCCAGCCCAGTCTGTGGGTCATCCTTTCCTTCTGCCTGTGGTGTGGCACCCATGTCCAAAGCTTACAGAACACCAAGTTCTGGTGAAGAATTAATTCTCTGAAGTGAGAGATGCTGGACACTGTGTGCTGCTGGTGTGCCAGGGCTGGCCGGCGTGTGCCCTGGCAGGCTGCTGCTGCCTGTCTGCATTCCCTCCTGCTGGCCAGGAACTTTTCCCAAACCCTTTGGTCTTCTCCAAGAACACTGAATATGTCCCCCCTGCAGCTGCAGAATGGGACATTTTCTCTGCTAGGATCCACTGGCTCTTTCACTGATCTATTTCTGGGCTAGGAGGGGGGTCTTGGACCCACAGTTGTTTACACTTCTCACCACACATTTGTGTCTTCAGTGTAACAACAGAAACCTGACCAAGGTCTGTTGTGCACAGTCCATTCTGCCTTTACATCAGGAAGAAAACTGGATTTTGGAAGAAAAGTGTTTCTGAGCCTTTACTTGCAGTTGTCTGACTGAAAACAAATACACTTCCATGAACCACATTAAAAACTCATTAAAAAAAAGTGTTATGGCCAAAGCTTGAGCTGATGCTCTCTAGTCTCAGCACCCCAAATCCTGTGACCCCTTCTGAGCTCACAGGCAGGGCAGAGGCAGCTATTTGTGCCGTGAGCAGGGCGTGTCTCACAGAGTCAGCTAAGGAAAATTTGGCATCAGAAAGCAAATTCAGCATATGAGCAATCACGTTAATCTCGTCTCCCCCTTCTCTCTCTCTGCTCCCTCTCCCTGGAAGGACATGGAAACTGTTAGTTGGGACCTGCTGAAGTTCAAAGTGACATTTCTGAGACACATCACACAGGCGAAGCGGAGGTGTTTTGATTTGTCTTGGGAAAGACTGATGGCAATTTAAAGAAAGGGTTTTTGTAGGTGCTGAGATGTCATAATGCTGGGCTGATGAGCAGAAAAACTGCCGGTGGAAAAGCAGCCTCATAAAGGAGTTGTCTTGCAAGAGAGGCTGCGGAGACAGGATCTGATCTTTAATTAACTCGGACATCAGAATAGAAACCACAAATACTTGCAAGAGGATATTTTTTAAAAAACAAAAACTATCGCATAAGATAAACATTAAGTATTGATCTGAACCTCATAGTTTTTCAGTCCATTTCCATCCAATCCCTTCTGCTTTAAATGCAGACATTTATTGTTAAATATGTATTCCAGTGCTTTAATATCAGCAGTTCATGCAATTCAATGTTGCAATGCGCACAGCTAGAATATATTAAAAATTATAGATGTTTTCTAGCTAGAAGTGATCCTGTGCTAAGTCAAAAGAGTGGGTGCAGCTAAGCCAGTACTGGTGCCTGGCTCAGCAAATGGTTGGACCTTTCATTCTGCATCTCTTCCCAGTCTTACTTCCCTGCTCCAGTTTTCCTCTGTGAGGAGCAAATCCAGCAATATGCCATCTTTATATAGTCTTTGAAATTCGAAGTGGACATTGAAACAGGACAAAGCTCCTGCATCCTGAGCATGAGGTGCTGCTGAGTGCCTTAATGCTTCACAGCTTGTTTTGTTTAATTCAGAAATAGTTATGCGAGACTGCAGTAGCAAAGAGTCAACACTAGATAGCATTTTATGTTTGTTTTGAGGAAGAAAAGCCTTTTGTTCTCATATTTAGGAATTTCAGAAAAATTCCAAGCACATATTTTGGACATAATTAGTTGTCAGTGTTTTAGGTGATCTGTGCCATGTCTTCTATGAATTCAAACCAACAGGCAACAAAACTATCTTTTTTTCTGTATTGTTTACTTGACATCCTTGCATCAGTATAGAATCTACGTGCATTTCTAAAGTGATTAATGCTGTTTTGCCTCTGGGTACAGAGGTCAAGAGGCTTATATTCGATGTTTGCATGGGCCATGTTCCTGATCCTGTTAACATCAGTGTGAAAACTCCACCAGGCTAAGGTGCAGCCCATTGTGCACTTGCAAGTACAGTGCAGGGAAATCATGGCACAAGCAGCTATGTGAGCAGCAAAGGAACATTACCTGTGATCTGCAGAACAACAAAAAACCTCAGGATGGGATCTGGCTCATGAATTAAGGGGCACTGACCTTGGTGTCTGTGTGTGGGCGTTGATGAGGAAAATGCTGAGTTGCTGTTGCATGAGGGGGATCCAACACTCAATCCAGTGTCCTTAAGTAGGCATCTGTGACCATCCAGTACACCCCAGGATATCTGAGACATCCACATGTAACCCATGTGAGAGCCATGAGCTTCTGGGTGCCAGCTGAAGTCCAGAAGGGACACCCTGCATCATTCCAGAGAACACCAGATTCCTGCATTTGGGCAGTGGAGTCACACCCCTGATGTCCACTGACAGTGGTGGGAATGATACAACCCACCCACCTCAGCACATGCATGAAGATTCTTTGACTCAGGTCTCATGATCTTCAAGATGAATCTCATCATTCATGAAGGATTAGGTCACCTAAACCTGGGCATGCATTTGAGGGGCCCTAAGGTTCCTTGCCCAGATTCCAGATGTTGACCCAGAAAATTACAGGCCTCCTACAGGGTTCCATTAAAAAGCTCTAAGAAAATGTCTTGGATACTCTAGGGTCTCTCAGAGGGCTCTACAGCACTGTGCTTTGGCATTTGCCTCCTGTTCTACACATCTGAGCAGATATCTTCTGTTTCCACCGAAATTGACGAAATTAGTTATAGCCAAGGGCTTGATCCACGTGGCTGCAGCACTGGTTTGGGTACTCCTTGGTGGAAGTGCCCACCCCAGCACAAGCACGAGCAGAATATGACCCTATTTGCCCATATTCTACAGAAGAACTGCCACTGTGAGGTTATTGATGTAAGGTGGAGTGGGAACAGGCAGGGAACAGATCCTGAAGGATGCCAGAGGCTGCCCCAAGTGAGAGGCTCCCACATTGAGAAGGAGATGGTGGAGCCCAGCTGTGGCAGGAGGTGTGCTGTGGGTCCCCAGGGCTCTCCTGTGATTGCAACATCCAGAAACAGCACAGCAAAACTCTCCTTAAAATATGCTGATCACACAGGAACTTGAGGCAGCTGTGCCGCAGTGTCTTACGATAATTACTTGGCATTGCTTTAGCATATGAAATTGCTTTTGAAGAGAATGACATGAAGCTGTCTCAGGGGAGATTTAGGTCAGATATTAGGAAAAGGTTCTTCACTCAGAGGGTAGTTGGGCACTGGAACTCCAAGGCAGTGGTCCAGTGGCTCCCCAAGGCAGTGGTCACAGCACCAAGCCTGACAGAACTCAAGAAGAGTTTGAAGAATGCTCTCAGGCACATGGTGTGACTCTCGGCGTGTCCTGTGCAGGGCCAGGAGTTAGACTACAGTGATCCTTGTGGGTCTATCTTGGCATATTCTGTGATTCTGTGCTCTTTTTATGCTGGTCTAGTGAAGCTAAGCAGGATTTCAGAGCTTTGAAGCTTTGGTTTCTTTAAAACACAGTTTCAGATTTCTTTGGTAAGGGTTTGTAGCAAGAGTCATTTCTTACTGTCATTGCTGCCCTGAGATCTCATTTTTAGCATTAATAGTGCTGATATATAACATGAATCTGAGGTGTCTGGGATGCTCTAGCAGTGCTCAGAAACCATTGCTCGTGCTCACATCCTCTGCACGGGGAAGCAAGTGGGCTGGAAATGGCAGTAATTTGAGGATCAGCTGAACACCGAGGAACAACTTGCTCCTTGTTGGTCTGTAGGGCCATTATGAACCCACCCAGAGTTCAATCCCGATTTTTTTGAGTGCTGGTCCTCAGTATTGTGCCAGAAGAGCCCAGTCCAGGTATCCAGCCTTGCAACAGCTGTGTGAAAACCTCTGTGTCAGCCCTGGGGGATGCTGGCATTTCCACCTTCACTTCATCACAGTGATAATCAGAATTTACAGCAGTTTAGGTGGAAAAGGAATTATAAATGGCAGCAACAACAACAAACCCATTAAAAAGTTTCTCAAGCTCAAATTAAAAGTGTTTGAAGGTTTCTTTTTGCTATTCCTGAGCTCTGAATACCTTGATGCTTACCCCAATCCAGGAAGTGAGACAGTTGCAGCCTGAGTTGCAGAACTGCTGCTGGGACTGGAATCCTGGTTTCTGATACAGTGTTTGGCTGACTTGGCCCTGAGCCTTTCTTAAAAGATTAATCTATGAATTCACAGATGTGCCTCTACAGGTCTGAACTCTGTGCTGCTCCTTCAAGCTCTGCTTTGCAAGTAAGTCAAAAGCATGATGGAGAAACGTGGGATTCCTTGCAACCGTATGTTCAGATTAATTGCAACTGGGCATGGCTACCAGGGATTCTGTAATGGAAGAGAAAATCAGATGAGCTTAAACTTTTCAAATTCTGATATATTACCTTAATTTTTTTTGGAAACAGAGTACTTGCTTTAAGCTGTGCTGTTTGCACAGCGAATGCTGTTATCTGCCCCATGAACCTCCAAATGCAGCACCTTGCAGAAAATATGTTCCTATCTTGGACAAAGAATATGTCCTTCCTTCCAAACAAAATACTGCAGAGTTTGATGCCATGGCTGAAAGCAACCTGCAGCCAAAATTGATTCCTTGCTGCTAAGTCAAGATAAGGTGCTTTTAAACCAAAAATCAGATAGCCCCGAGCAGAGGGCTGCAGTGATCTAAGAAGATCCATTAAAAGCTCTGTCTGCAGAAGCTTTGCCTGTAGCTTTCCACTCCCAGCAAGAAGATGCTCACACATGTCATCTGGTCCATGCTGATTGAATTTAAGTATGGTTTATGGGGGCAGGACACAAGAAATTATTCCAGAAACTGAATTCATTGTGATTCTTAAATATGCCTTTAATAGCAGCAAAGGGAAACCACGGAGTGATCAGTGCTAAATTTACTACTCTTGACCTAGCATGCATTTAGGTTTCTGATTGCAGTTTCACGGTTTCTGTTTAATAATTTTCCAAACCTCTGTTTTTGTGGGAGGTACGTATGAAGTTGTCACTTGGCTGAGGAAACCTCTTGCCCACTATTCATATGAGCTGCCCTTTGTGTGTGATGCACTGCAAAATGCAACATTGGCTCCCCTCTGATGCTGCCACAACCCTCCAGGTGTATTTATACAGAGCTGCTTCGCTCCTCCATCATCACAGGTGAGATGATGGAGTCACTTACCCACTCAGGATGGGAAGGAAAGTGGCTTCACTGGTGCAGGTTTCCACGTGGGATGGGCAGGGATGCACCCACTGCACATCACTGGAGCATCAGGGCAGGCTTTTGGGAACAGGGGTTGAAGACTCAGCATCCTCCTCCTCCTCTGCACCTTTGTGTCACTCCAGGACTGGTGCCTGGGCACTGAACCTTTCAAAAACTTTTGCAGTTCTATAGATAATGAATAAGCTCAAGCATTTTACAGTGGTAAATGATAAACTGTGAGGAGTACGAAGGTAACTAACACAGGGTAATGTGTGCCCTGGCTGTCATTGCTTTCCTGTAATTCTACCCAGGGGTGCAAATGACCCCCCAAAAAGTCAAATTCACCTTTTAGAGTCAGGTGTCTGTGCTGCATCATCCAAATTTAAAGGCACCACTGCCTGAAGTGTTCCCTTAAATTTAACACCCATTAACATTTAAACGTATTTCCATCCCCTTTTAAAGATGCTCTGATTTTCACAAGTTTTATGGTATTCAAACAAACAAACAAACAAACAAAACCAAAAAACCAAGCCTCTATTGTGTTTCCTCATGTTTAAGAAAATGTAGAAAAAGGAAAATGGGATGAGAATAGCCGCTCAGAAATACCTCAAGACCTGCAAGGGACACAGGAATGGAACTCCTGAGACTTGCAGAAAGTGTGGGACATCACCCCCATCAGCCAGCAACACTGGCTTTCTCTTTTAAAGTTTGTGCTTAATTAAAAAAAAAAAAAATGCTTGAGACAACTTTAAGAATGTACCTTTTTCTCAATAAAGTTCCCAAATCTGGAATTTCAAGTAATTTTTCCGTCTTATAAGACAATTTATGTCTTTCTCAAATAGCAGATGAAAACATTAGGTAAGGCGGAAAATAAAAAGAATCACCATTTTTCTAGAAAACGTGTGAACAAAAATCTGTAAGTAAGGAGAAAGTGCAAATGGGAAATCACTTCAGCTATCAATGTAGTATGTTTTTTTCAGGATTTATTTGCAGTAAATAATCTTTGCAGACTGCTGACTTGCCTGCTCCTTTCACCTCATCCGGGAGCTTCCCCCACACGCACAGGTTTAAAAGACGTAAACTAAAGAAGTTTGCTCCGTGGCTTAAAATAAGCCAAACGCGGTGCTGTGCCGAGGGCTTAGGGAAGGTGGAACCTCGCGTTGAACTGTAGGGGGTAATGTTGCTACACATACTCGGCCTGCCAGCTGCAAAAGGTAGATAAAGCTATCCGCTGTTTGGGTTGTTACGTGACACCCTGCGTCGGCGGGGAAAGAATAAAAACGTGTTTATTTAAAACGTGTATTTATTTAACACATTCTCTGTGAAAGAATTCACAGAGACCGCCTCCCTCTGCCCGCCCCGTCGCTCCTGTGCAAGGGCACCTCAGCCTCCAGTTCTTCTGACATCCCCATGCTGTGCTCTGCTCCACGGTCTTTGCCCGGAATCGTACGTGCCTTTACAGTCCACGGTCTTGCTTTGTATTTTGTCTCTTTTTGGTCCTTGTGGCTGGCCCTGCTTGGTGCCAAAACACCCACTGATACAACGCTGGCACCATGTGGGGAGAGCTGGGCAAGTGGGGCAAGGCAATCTGTAGGTTTGGTGGAGTAATGAGATGGCAATACAGTCCTGCTGCAGTGATTGATTGTTTCTTCATTCTGGAAGGAGGTGTGACACGATTAAGAAGAAGGGAGGAGGTTAAGTGGAGATGTTTGCCAGGAAGTGTTGGGGAAGTAGCAGCCCTGTGCACCTGTGGGCAGGTGGGTGAAGCTTTCCCTCCTTGCACAGCTCCCATAAAAGCACGGCAAGCACCAGAAGGGGCTCCCTGGGTCTGCTGCTCATCACTCAACCCCCTTCACAAAGCTGAACCACAAAAGTGAATTTTGCTTCTGCACAGGTAAAAATATTAGTTTGAGGTGATTGTGGCAACATTCACATGTGGATTTTGCGCTCAGCTAGTTGGAGACAAGAGAAATGAATCCAAGTGAAAGCCAAAGTGAGTGGCTTGGCATTTGTCCCCCTCTGTCTTTGGCTTAGTTTTGTGTCCCAAAAATAAAAAGGTGAGCTGGGTCATCATTCTGCTTTTTGGTGCACCAGGCTTTGATGAGGCCATTTTTATCAGCCGCATGTGTGGATACCAATGAACGTCTTAATTCCAGCTGCTCATGGTGTGATGTAACATGTGCTCCACCTACAAGGACCAAAGATGTTTTTTATTCCATTAAGACATCTGTTGTTATTTAATGCCAGCTGGCAACTTGGTTTGCTCACACTCTTCCCCTCCTCTTGAACTGTTTTTGGAAGAAAAACAAAGTAAAAATCTTGGGTTGAGATGAAAACAGGTTAATAATTGAAACCAAATAAAATATAATATTCTAATAATAACAACAATAATAATAGCAACTGTAATGGAAAGGGGAGAGAGAGACATGAGTAAGCCCTAAGACAAACCAGAGATGCACAGCACAGTTCCTCACCTACTGCTGACTGATGCCCATCCCTGAGCAGCAACTGGTGGCTCCTAGCCAACACCCCCAGCTTACACACTGGGCATGAGGATCTGTGGTATGGAATATCCCCCTGAACAGTTGGGGTCAGCTGTCCTAGCTTTGTTCCCTCCTAGCTCTTGCCAGAGCATGGGAAACTGAAAATTCCTTGACTTGTGGCGAGCACTACTTAGCATCAGCTAAAACATCAGCGTGTTACCAACTTTATTTTCACATTACATTCAAAACATAGACTTGTACCAGGTATTAGGAAGAAAATTTACTCTATCCCAGCCAAAACCGGGACAGCACCTGCTCTGAGCTCAGAGGTGCAGTGTTTGTTACTCTGCACTCCTTACAGCTGCCTGAGAGCTCTCTGGCACAGCTGCTGTGTCTGGTGAGCCAGTGCCTCCGCGGGAGAGCTTAATGGGATAAAAAGTGGTTTGCTGTAGGGGCAACACAGCTCCCCCGAGCCTCCAGGCAGCCAGAGGGAGTTGTCTGACACACCTGACAGCCTCCATCACAACCCGAGGTGACTGCCAAGCACAGCGAGCCGTCCGTGTCGCCCGGTCCCTGTGTGCTCACCGTGGATCAGAGTGACGGCCTGTTCTCCTGAGAATGACAAGGGCTACTGCGGCCCCTAATTGAGTCCTGCTTTGCCCTAATCCGTGTGCTGTCAGAGCTGTGAGATCAGTCACGGACAGTTCCTTCCCCATTCAGCCAGAGCTGAGCACTCTCAGCATCCCCCAGTCCCACATCGAGACTGGATAGTGTGAGTGGAGCTTTTCCTCCTGTCAGCAGGAATGTATTTGTGTTATGAACCAGCGTTGCCTCCTTGCCTGGCTGGTTACATGATGAGTGACACTACTGGGGTCATTCCAAGGTGATACCAGCAGAGAACAGTGCAGAGTGCTAATTCTACAAATGCTGGAGATGAGCAGAATTAATGGATTACTACATCCTGCACATGTCAGGGGAGACGTGGGAACAGCAACAGGCCTATTGTGCTTTTCAATTCTGGACAGAGGTTGTACCAATCTCCCCAAATCTGAAACAATTCATAACCTGTTTTTTAGGGATTTTCAGGAAGGATCTTTCTTTAAAAGTGCCTGCATGGAAAAGGAGTCTGTTAATCCCTGCTAGGGTTTCCCTCTTCCTCTGAGATATGGGCTCCTGACTAGTGG
>WAAG01068124.1:29505-73302 GCA_013390105.1 Tichodroma muraria | reverse complement strand
TTTTTTTTTTTTTCACTCAGCGTCTGCCACATTGAGACTCTCAGGTCTGATCACAGCACAGCTAATGCAGGAAAAATAAAGCTGCTCCCAAGACAGACTGACTGACAGACTTGTCATGATGATAGTACACATATTTGAAATATTATGGCTGCTTTCTTGAAAACCATAGCTCGGGGAAGCTGTTTCCTTGAGAGCATGTGGTAAAAATAACACCTGCTTTGCAGACAGTGGATTTGGCAGCTGTGAAGATATAGTACAGGCATCTCCAAAAGCTCTATACATTTTCGCTTTGTACACCAAAACATAATAGGTTTCATTATGGAAAAAAGGCAGGATGCGATGTGAATTCCTAGGTACAAGGGGAAGAGTGTGGTGGGGGAATATGTGTCAGTGGAACTAACACAAAAACCATCAGCAATGCCTCTCACATGAAGGTGCATCGCTCATTTCTCATGTGGTGCATGGCTCCAGTAACCCACCCCCTGTGCTGTTCACTAGGGCTGCTTGGCAAGACCTCAAATAACGTTGCAAGATGCAGCATTAGTTCTTTGAGCATGAAGAGTTTCGTTTTCCTCTGTGGAGATGTTTTTGCTGAATCCCAACACAGGCTGCAGAGTCCTGCCTGGGTTCACCTCCCTGAGCCTCACTTGCTGTGGAGCCCCTTTGCACGGCTCCTGCAGCACCAGTGGTGCCATTGCTCTGCTGCTGCTGGCTACAAACTCCAGCTCCTTTGTGAGAAGGTTCCAGAAGAGGCAGCCTTGCTTTAGCAGGGCCAGTGATCCTACAGTAAATACATAGGTAGTATATGTGATCCATACAGTAAATACATACATAGTACAGTAAATACCTATGTATTTACTGTACTATCCTACAGTAGCCTGGGAAGTCAAGATAACATTCTTCCATTGCTTTTAGAGAGGAGACACAGATGGGTCTTAGATTCAGAATACTTAAAGGGTAGAAGAAACGAGTTCCTGAACTGGAATCCACGTGATTATCACATTGACTGCAGGAAATGGTGGTGACGGTTCTCACTCCTCAGAAAACCACCAAGGTATGGTGGTTTCCTTAATTATTTTGTCTTGGTGGCTAAACACCTTTCACATGAAAAAAAAAGTGGTTTATGGTTCATTGATAATTGTTTGGCTGTACCTCTCAGCCTCTGGTTCTGGTTTCCTGTCTTGTAAGGAATTATAAGTATTTATGCTCTATGATCAAACCAGGTTTTGATCTTTTTGATGAAGTCAAGCAGGTGGAACTTACCAGTTTTTGTGTTTGTTAGGCATCTTTTTCAGTTCTCAGATCTTTCTGTGGCTTCTTACTAAAACGTATTCCATCATTAAAAATCTGTTCTAAAATGTTGCCAGTTAGAACTGCATTCAGTATTTTAGTTTCCCTACCTAATCTCACCAGTGGTATACTTATACAGGTAAAAAGTACCTCTCTGGTGTTTGATTACAACATTTTCCCATCCTTTTTTTGAGTATTTTTTCCACATTGCTTAACGAAATATAATGTTGAGCTGTTTATTCATGGCAAGTTGCAGTTTTACAGAATACAATTGCCTAGTCTTTGGATTTGCTGATAGATGTGTTCCAATCTTTATGCACTTGTTTTTATTTTATTTATTTGTATATAAAGCAGGTGGTTTTTTATAAATAGGTACACCCTGACAAGAAATCCTGACACCTCCACATGCTGTTAGAATTGCAGCTGCTGTTGCATTCCTCCCTGATTTCCCAGCAGCAGCCATTCTTCATGTCTCTCCTGAATATGAGCTGATCATTTGAATTTATGAGCTGAAAGATGCTGTCAACAGTGAAGATGCTTACATAGAGAATAGTTATTTCTGAAATTATTTTCATAGACTTCTTCAGTGAGCAAACAAGTTTAGCTGACACAGGTCAATTGAACACACTGAAGTTATGCTTTTTAAAGGGTTTGCAACCTATGGTGTGATCTAGCTTTGTTAAAACTTTGCATAAAAAATGGTACACCACATTAAATGGATTTAAAACTGGCTAATCTCAAAAAGAAGTAAATTAATATTAATATTAATATTAAATGAATATTTTAAGTTAGGATTTATTAGACAATTTTTCCTTTCAGGAATGATTTCTTTGCCCAAGAGATACCTATGTATTTACTGTAGGATCATAAGTCTGTCATAAATTGAGGGGAAAATATGAGTAAGTGGTGAAAAACATCCAGATGATGCAATGACTGTTGGCATGAGGATGGAGCAGACGTATCATTTACACAGCGTGACCTTAATCACTCAATAGCTTGACCATAATTAAGAAGGTATTTTAAGGTAATGAAAGTAAGCTCATAAATTTAGGATTAAGGAATGCATATCGTGGTATCAAAATGAGGGACAGTCCTGAAGAAGACAGGTTCCCATAAATGTAAGAGAACAGGTGAAGTCTCCAGGGAATCAATAGGCAGTGTGAGTGCTTCAGGTTTGACACAGATAGAATTTAGTTCTCTGAGTACGAAACTGCAGCTCTGACTGCCCTCCTCAGCATTTAGGTGAGCAGCAGTTCGGTCACTTCTGCAGTTCTTTGCTTTTTGTCTTAAAGAAAAGAACTGTTCTAACGTGACAATAGAAGATCAAATCTGTCAGGTAAAGCATCCCCCAGGCCTGTACCTCATCTCCAGTGGAGATATTTCCCGTGACAGTTCCCCAAAATACTCTCAGCCTTGCAGTGATGTGTGGTTTGGGACCTTCCCAAGCCAGGAGTGTCTTTGTGCCAAAAAGTCTGTACAGGGTTTTCTGCCATGCTTGTGTCTGCTTGCCCTTGGAAACCTCTGGTGACTACCACATCCTGTGGTTATCCACAGCTTAATGACTTGCTGCATAAATAACAACCTCCCTAAATAACAGCCTGCTGTCTGCTGGTTTAGTTCAACCAGTCCGGTTCTTGCATGGGAGGAGCTGTTCTGGCTCCGTGTTTGCCAACAGACCTCTACCTTCTCTCTTGCCTGGTGTCTTCTACAGTTCTGGTGCTGGGATTCATCACATCACAGAATTGTGTGGGTTGGAAGGGGCCTTAGACATGACCTAATCCTCATGCCACAGGCAGGGACACCTTCCACCAGACCAGGCTGCTTAAAGCCCCATCCAGCCTGGCCTGGAACACTTCCAGAGCTGCGGAGAGTCATTAAAGAGTGAAGGCAATACTACACATAAACTGCATTTACCCCCCATGATGCCCACAGAGAAGTGATTCCTTGAGGGTTTGTACTTAGCATGGCCAGCAAGGGGGTGGGATCCCATCATCCACTGGGATGGGTGCTGGCAGCAACTTCAATAGCAATAAGGGTGATTTTGCTGTGAGCACCACGGTGTGAAAGAAAGGCAAAAATGGCATTTGTGGTTAACCAGGCCAAAGATGAACTTTAAGCGGACCCCGAGCAGGAGCAAATGTTCTAAAGGAGGCCTTGCAGAATGGCTTTCTGGTAACAAGACTTCATTAAAGGATTTAATTTCTCTGGGATGTCCTTCAAGCACAATTGACTGATGTCAACAGTTTCTTCTCAAGCATGCACAGGAAACAAGCAAACAGCTCTCCTGCTATATTAGTTTTGGCTGCTGTTCTTCATCCCCACCTGCCTACTAAATAAAGCAGGAGTCTCTGTGTGGACTTAAAATGACAGTAAATAGTGTTGCTGGGCTATATTTTCATTTCAAAGCTGGCAGGAAAATTTATTCTTTCTGGTCTCTTCTTTGAGGCAGACCACAGCAGTATTTAGGTAGCTTTGATGTATAAACTTGATTGTTACAAACCGGGCAGGCAAGAAACATGTTCAGAGCTCTTGTTTTGGTTGACAGCAGTACAGCACTGCCCCATCAGCAGCTGCTGCAATTCTGCTGCAGCAGCAACATGCAGATAAAATTCAAAGGAACTGAAACTTGGAGTTGGACTTCCATGGAAATTATTGCTAAGATAAATCTGTGGACAACCTCTGACTCTCATTTATTTTAAGCATTAATAAAACAAACTGCTATTTATTTTAAGTGATAAATTCATTTTTAAGGGAATTTTTTCCATACATGCCAGCTACTTGATCTAGACTGATGTAGATCTGAGCTAGCAAGTATCCCTCTGAAATGAGTGGCATGAACCTCCTTGGGCATCTTTAGACATCCAGAAAATCTAGGTGTGATGTGATGTGATGTGATTGATGTGATTGATGTGATATGTGGGGTACCTGGCCTGACAGCAGATGTAGACAAGAAACAAACTCTGCATGGTGAGCTGTCACACTGTGGGCTGCAGCAACTGAGCCAGCCCTGGACTGGCTCCTGTCTCACTCTGACTGGTTCCTCAAGGTGTTTTTTTTCATCACTTAGGTCCCTCATAAGCCTTTCTATTTATTGAAAAATATTTTTCAGATCTGCTCTTTCATAGCTCCCTGATTCAATGCACAATGATTTGGTTTAGAGGGGGTTTTGCTCTTGAGGGAAAGGAAATCCCTCCCTGGTTCAGCAGAGGAGTCTCAGGCTGGCTCAAAGGAAGACCCTCTGCTTCCTCCAGATCCATACATGTAGTTCTGATGTTGGCCTGAAGTGAGAGACCAAAAAGATCCCCGTAGCCCTAAAAGCAGCCAGGCACTTACTACCATGGCAGGGCATGTCAGGGGGACCTTGCCTTTCCACATGGCTTGTGAGGAGGTCCAAGGACATAAGATCCCTCAAGGACCATCCAAAGAGCCAGGAGCACTGCTGGGAGACATGCCTGATGTCAAAGTGACGCCTCAGGAGCACCTCTAGCTTGAGAAGTCCAGGCCAGCAGTGATGACCAACATACTTGTCAGAACCCAACCATGAACTAACGCAAAAGATTTTGCTCTGCACACCAAAGAAGCAAATTAAATGAAGGAGCTATTAGAAATAAACCTTCCCAGCACTACCTGCTCTTCTCCCAGAGGGGCTGTTCAGCCCAGGGCATACAGGTGGGGTAGGTAGATGGCTGGACTGGCTGCTGTCATATTGAGTCTTTCATGGACAGGCAGGTATTTCCACACCCCACGGAGGCTGGAAGGAGATGGGTGTTGATGGATGTCTGTTTGGGGCTCAGGAACAGGCTGGCATGCAGTGAGGCTGTGTTTTGATGACCTGGTACTGTGACTAAATGAATCCATCACAATTTCCTTGGCTGATGAAGTTACCTTGTGACACAACGAACTGATTTGATTTTGTTGGGAATCAGGAAGAGTGTGATTTGTAGGGTGCATTTTGAAACCACTGTGAGAGGAACTATGTGCAGGAATCCTGATACTGTTTTAAACCCTTAATTCTCTACTCTCTCCCTTGAGCACATGTCCTAATAGCTGCACGGTGGATTGATTAATAGGCCAACACTTCAATTTTATGTGGTGATGATAGAAAAGATAACATTGGGTTGGGTTCCCAGTTACTTTATGCAGGAGATAACAGCACCAGGGCAGAGGTCTTTGGGCACACCCCACCTGTCAGGCAGAGCTGCGTGCCCGTGAATCCCATCTGACAGGTAACATACTGCAGCACCAGGAAAAAAAATGCCAGAACAGCCAAAGTGTGGAAAAGTGAGGGACACAAACCCTCAGCAGCTCTGAGTGCATGGGAGGACAGACCTTAGGGAACACGGGAGCAGAGACCAGCTGCAGCACTGAAATCTGATGCAAAAGCTCATCAGTCAATAGCTCTTCTCCCCCAGCTTCTGGCACACTGGAGTGAAGACAGGGCCAAGGCAGTGCTTTCCTGCCCCCAGCCCCACACCATCCTCTGCTGCTTCCCCTGCCTACACCAGAGCAGCACAGCTGGTTGGCATCTCTCCAGCAGGCCCCCCCCCTTGCAGCTTTGGCTGCATCCCAGCAGGACAGACATCCCACCAGCTGCATAAGAATGAGGGCTGAGCTGAGACACGAGCTGTGCCCTTCTCCCAGGTGACGGATGGTGACTGTCACTGTCTCCATCGACAGCAGCCCCCAGTTGCTGTTGGACACAAACTGTTTCCTAAATCTGATCGTGTTTACACCAACAGTGTTTGATGAGCCTCATCAGGTTGCAATGCAAATGTTTCTGCATCAGCTGGTCCCAGAAGAGGGATGTGGTGGAGAGGCCATGAGCACCCAGCAAACACAAGCTGCAAATAAATTTCAGTTCGCACACGTGCTCCAGAAAGGAGCCAGAAAACATAATCATGTCAGGAAATAAATAGATGAAGAAGCTTGAAGACTTTGGCAAGAAACTTCTACAACCAGAATATCTCGGCAATTATAATAATATAGTCTTCAAACTACGCAGTGTTTCTACTGCTTCTGTTGCAAAAGTAGCTCCTCACTTAGGAAAGGGAACCAACCAACTGGCATGGGATTTCGTCCAAGATCCTTCCCCCTCTAGCTCGTTACTCAGGAAGGTAAGTTGTTGCACAGGTGTGGTCATCCTGCTCTGGTTAAAATGGACATGCAGTTGTAGCACAGATGCCTTCTTGGGTGAGATGTGAGGTGAGGGTTGTGAGGGGGGGACCATCCCGGCACAGCCCCTCTCCAGTGTCCCCAGGGCTGAGGCTGCAGAGGGGCAGAGCACTGGCCATGCTCCCCACCCTGGCCCACACCTCCAGCAAGTTTCAGTGGAGCCTCTTCTCCAGCTCACTGCTGGCACAAAAGCAAAAGATAAACTTTCAAGAGTAAATATCCTCTTGACCACCATGAGAAATTCCAAGCCTATCATATAAATTTTTGAATTGTGCTTTGCTTAAAGCACAGCAACAACAGAGTTTTCCCGGTGGCAAAGCCCCAGACAGTGTTTGAAGCCTAACTTCAGATGTAGACTTCAGATGTACTTCAGATGTAGATATTTCTCCCCTGACACCAGACCAAATCCTCCTCTCTAAATATAATAAAACCAGGCAAATGGTAATGCTTGGTTAAGTTTGAACCAGGCTGATGGCATTAAAATAGGGGGAAATCCTGAGGATACAATGCACTGTCCATGTAGACTGTTCTGTTTGATGGTAACAATCACACCAAACTATTTCCCTGAGCTGGACCCCAAACATTTCTGGGAAAAGAAGAAAATGCTAAGTAGAAGTTTCCTTGCTATATTCCAGTCTGAGGTGAGGTGGAGGCCCACCAACCATAGGGTAGGTCTTGGTCTCCCTCTAGTGATGGACTTACCAACAGCAATGGAAAACCAAGCTCCAGCTTCCTACCTCCATCCCTCCCCTCCACCCCCGGCCTCATGCTCAAGCGCTTCACCCAGCCAAGGTCTCCTCACAAAAACACTTCCTGATATCTTTCCACACCACACTGGTGTGCAGAATTCCCAGAGCCTGGCTCATGGGATAGACCTCATCACTGAACCTCTGAGTGTGTTCTGCTCAAAAACTGTGCTAATATTTCATATCCAGATTACTGCAAGGAGCAAGGGACATGAGCTTCTGCCTCAATCCTCCAGGGATTTCCTGGAGGACACCCATCACTGCAGCCCCCCGGTGCCTGTCACCTCAGGAAAGGCAGAGATAAGCACGAGTCGTGAGGCCCCTGGGGACATGTCCAACCACAGTGTATGTGCTCTCCAGGAGCACTCACCTCCGACGAGGAATGCTGGAGAAGCTGAAGGTCTCAAAGCAGCTGTTCTGAAGTCACTTGAGGTAGAAGCCCACTTATGTAGTGGCACTGTGTCCTGTGGAAGTGAGATGGGGCAGCCTGGGAAGCTCAGAGTACCCACAATCTCTGGTGCTGGGTCATGAAGCAACTCAGAGCACATTTACTTCTGCAAAGTCCATAAAGATGCACATGAACATCTTGAGTCGTGTTGTGGGCCAATTTTGTTGATAACCATGAGCTGGATGAGCAAGGACTCCATGGGTCTGGTGACATCAACCATTCTGCCTCCTGAATTTCACAGCAAGGTCTTTCAGTTCTGTCACTTCTCAGTGACATTGTCTCTTCAGAGCTTCTCATTTTCCATTCAGAGCTTCATTGCAGGATGTGATTAAAATAAGAAAGTTTCTGAAAGTCATGCACTTGAGAGGAACAAGCAAGGGGAAATGCCCTGAGCAATGTGTCAACATGATCTGGAGAGGCAGTTGGGAAAATAAATGAATAACGTTGTTTAATTATATGAGTCATATTTTCAGCTTTTCTTTTCTTTTCTTTTCTTTTCTTTTCTTTTCTTTTCTTTTCTTTTCTTTTCTTTTCTTTTCTTTTCTTTTCTTTTCTTTTCTTTTCTTTTCTTTTCTTTTCTTTTCTTTTCTTTTCTTTTCTTTTCTTTTCTTTTCTTTTCTGTATATACCTTTTAAATTTTAATGCTTTTGTGTAAAGATCTTCCTGGTAGGAAAGTATCACTAAGGTTGGTAAAAATAATTAGATGTCCACATTGAAATGAAGTGGATATGATCTTGCATATAAGCATTTCCAAGCCAGGAACATGAAGAACGACATAAAATTAGAAGAGAATGCATTATTTGGAAAATGCACAAAATAAACAATGACATTTTTGTGGACTGGACCTGCTGTTCTCCTGCCACACAGCTGACTTACCATCACAATAACACTGATTTTTTTTGTTGTCTTCCTTGCAGTCAGACTGCCAAATGAGATAGTATGTGAAAGTTAACAATTCTGTAATTCTCCTCAGCTTTCATGTATTGAGATTTTGAATGTTCAAACTTCAAGCATAGTTCTAAATAGACTTCAACTGCTAATTTTTTTAATCAAGTGTACTCACAGGAATTGTTAAAGGCACTGACACCAAAAATTCATAAACAGTCAGGTTTAAACTCCTCATTAACAAAATTCATCACTCGAAGTCAGGACAACACTCAAGATATATTTAAGGGGCTCATGCTTATTAAACATTTCTCTTTGCCTAGTGATGCCTTGTGCATGTTTTCAAGAAAGGCTCCTTTCTACTGAAGAGAAGGTGTGCCAAGGGGTGTTCAATATCCAGAATTATTTGTTGAGGTGGTTCCCCCGTATGCTGAAATATTAACAGGGACAGTGCGTTTCAGAGAATCCCAGAGAGGATGGTGCCTTCAGCATCAAACAAGCTGATTTAGCTGCAGTTATGCCAATAAACTGCTCTTGGGTGTTTTTAAGGACTCTTGTTTGTTACAGAGAAAGCTGAAAGGAGAACGCGACGTTTCACTGCAGGGTTGAGCTGTTCTCTGTCAGGGTGAACCCAAGGCCTTCCAAAACCCTTCATGACAAGGCACATTAAGTTCAGACCAAGTGAAAAAGGTGTTGAAAACCAAAAAGCTTTGAGATGCAGACTGTACATCAAATAAGAAATAAAGCAGAAACCTCCACAGCTGACAGCTATGGCAACACTGCTGTCTTATACATTGAGATGTATTATGGATTTGAACATAGGTCATCTGTGTGTTAGCAAAATGTCTAGTGTCCTTGGGATGTGGTGTCAAACCTGAGAAACCCCTCTAGCAACTGTCTTGTTGAAACACAGGGTATTTCTCCACACACAGCTTTGGATTTGAGAAGCTCCACACAGGCCCAGCTTTGATTTTTTATTTAGAGTCACTTGTCTCAAAAGTACCTCAGCCTTGTGTCATTGATTTGTTCTCTGTTCAAATCTCCTGGTACCTACTGAAAGGCAAATGTGAGCCTGGCTCATTCCTTCATCTGGTACAGCCTTGTCAATTTCAGAGCAACCTGGGAATAAAGATTGGGAAGACACCAAACAAAACCCTGGGGGACCGATTCAGTTCCAACCTGAGCCTGAGGGCTGATGGGAGAATTTCTGAATACAAATGCTAGAGGCTTCAATGTCACCTGTTGATAAAATAACAGAAAAACCCGCGGTCACCCAATACTTCATAACTGTCTGTTCCACAGCAGGAGAAAATGGGAGACTGAAGTTCCAGGTCCCATCCCCTGGGGAACGGATGAAGCAGCGCTCACAAACAGGCACTTGACCTTTAGATGCTGTCAACAGCCAACGTGGCCCTGTTGGGACCTCCTGCCAGGAAAAGCTGATACGACTGTGAATGAGCCCTGAGAGGCTGAACAAAAGGTGGTTTTGATGTTCACTGCTCACTCAGAGGCTGAGTCACTGCTGTATAGGCTCGCCAGATTTCTGAGCCTCCTTGACTTCCTAAAGCGTATGTGGAACTTCCCCTCACACGTGGATTTATTCACATACTTTTTCTCCTTCTCAGATCATTAGAGGAATTAAACAATAGCATGATCACATGACCAGAAAGACTGAACAGGAGAATGAAGCAACTGAAAACCCCACCAGGAGCACATCACACGTGTTCTCTTAATGGTCAGATAAATAAGGGAGAAGATGAGAGCCACAAAACGAGTGCACGTTTGATCAGAAGCTATTATGTTTGCTCTTTGATCTGGATAAACTGTAAAAAAAACCAACTTATTAAAAGAATGGAAAAATATCCCTTATTAACTATGGAAATATATTAATGGAAAAATATCCCTTATTTCCTATTAATCAAATAGGAAATCCTTGTCATGCAAGGAAATGAAATATGGATGACAGATCAAAGGTGTGTTCCACAGGAAAAAACCCACCTGTATTACATAAATATGTGCTCCCTTAGATGTGAGGACTTCAGTCTTGGAGGATCCTTTTTAGAAATACATCAGAGAATTTAGAATTGTAGGGGATGAGAAAAGAAACTTGTAAGATCCAAAATGAAAAATGCAAGAAGGTGTACCCTGGAAGATAAGTATTTTGAGAGAGAGACAGAAACTGCTTTTCCTGTTATAAAACTTGAAGTCACATAAGAAAAAATCAAAAACTGACCAATTATTTGCCCACAAACCAAGTAACCTCCTAAAATGAGGTACAGTCCACCAGTAGAGAGACATAAGTGCCCTGTGCCCCCATTATCTGCACACCAGACCCTGCCGTGCACAAAAAAATGCTGGGTGTTGGTATGGACACCTCCAGTCTGTCCTTCAGGAGATACTAACACCATGATGAGACTGAAGGACTGGTTAAGCTTTACCTTAAATAATGTAATTTGGACTGGTTGCCATAACTTTCTTCCTGATACAAGCTTAAGGTCTGAAACAGCATCAGACAGGAGCTAGACAGGAAACTCCCTAAGAAAAACAGAATGAAGCTGCTCCAGCCAAGAAGACAGAAAGTGCTCCAGCTCTCTTTGGGATAGTCCAGCTGCTCTGTGGCCACCACCTCCCCCAGGGCCTGGAGTACCCCAGCCAGCAAACAGAACCTCACCCCAAAGGCAGATGCTGTGGTACAGCCCCTCCTCACGGGAGGAGGGCCATGAAGAACCAGTCTCTGTCATTGTAATTCTTGCTGGAACACTTCTTTCTCTCTGATAAACATGAATGATGAGGTGCCAGCTTAAAATTTTGCCTTCCCCAACTTTCTGGGGTCCTGTGCTCGCTTAATGTTGTATAAATGCTGATTTTGGCATTTAATAGTCTGTAGCTCAGAGCTGCAATAAACTCAGACTGATCTAATAATGAATGACAAGCTTAATAATGTAACAAACTAGGAGCTAAAGTCAGTCTCCAGGGTTTAATAAGGCTGCTAAATAAGAAAGCATTAGTTATGTATTACAGCCTAATAGCTGAAAATGTTGGTGTGAACACAGCAGTGAGAAATGGACTGACGAGGGTTTTTTTCTGGTGTTTGATGGGCATAACATTAAACTGCTTGTCAGCTCATTTCCAGTACAAAGAGGTGTTAGGTGTCTGTTATACTGGGGTACCCATGGAATGAGAAACAGCTGCCTTGTGTTTGCTGGTTTTGTCAGTCACATGTTTGTTCTGGTTTGTTTGGTCAGGAAAGGCAGGAGAGGTGTTGGATCACAGTCGGAAGGGACCTCTGGAGGTCACCTAGTTCCAGGATACACCTGGATCAGCTGGCTTGCTTGTGCTGTCAAAATTCCCCTTCATAGCTCCACTGAGAACCCTTTTTTTCCTTATATCTGTTCAAGATTTCCCACATTCCATTTCAGATGATACAGAAGATCTGGACCAGGATGCCCAGGGAGGTCATGGAGTTTCACTCTCTGGAGACATTCCACCCGGATGTGTTTCTCTGTCAGCTGTCACAGGTGACCCTGCCCTGGCAGGGCGTTGGACTGGATGATCTCCAGAGGTCCCTCCCAACCCTAACAATTCTGGGATTCTGTGATACTGCTCCCATTTCATTTCAAGATGAACACCTGGCTGCAAAAAACTCAGATCTGAACTTGAATGCCAAGTTCTAACATGTTGCTTTGGTTCTTCTGTAGCTTTACCACCTGCCCAGGTACGGAGAGAGATCAGCAGTCAAGGCTGAGAAGAGCACCTGAAATTAGGAAATGCAGTAGTTGTTGGAAGTGCCTCCAAAACCATTGACAAATTTTTTCAATGAACACTTGTGGTGCTTGAAAAAAACGTTGTAATAAAATACCTGGTGTGTCCCACAGAAGTGGAGGGATGAAGACTAAAATCAGCATGTCCCCTTGTCTGGAAAGAGGCTCTGCTGGAACAGAAGGGAGTAATAAATACTTTCTTAAAATGTGCTGCTAGTTCCTGGTTCTTTCAGAGAGCAAGACAGCATGAAAAGGCAAAAGAGAGATCTGATTGCCTGGCAACCCACAGGAAAAAAAAAAAGGTGAATTAATCCAGCAATCTCAAATTAAGTACAGATAATGTGACTGCTGGGACAATGGATGCGAAGAAGTCAAAACCTCTCAAGAGCTCAATTTTTTCCATTAATTTTGGATATCTTATTGGTATAACATTTCTTTGTACACTTTCATAAGAGATCTAATACTTTCAGATCCATAATTCAGCCTCAGCTACAGCAGAAAAATCTCTTGCCTTTTATGACAGAGCTGATAAACTCAGGTTTGCCACATAACCCGTGCCTGAGGAGGGAAGTTATAATTTGTAATTTCCAGAAAATCTACCAAATAGTCTGAAGCTGCATTTTAATATACACAACAGGAAATCAACAAGACCCCTGTAAAATGACATTAGAGCCTCGGAGATAGAATATGCAGCAATTATAAAGCAGACACACAGGCGTCACATTTCTCATAAGCATCATTACAATTAAATTAGAAACAACGCTTCAAAGATAACAGATCATATTTTGCTTTAGCATTATCTTGGTTCTCTGGGGCTTAGTAATTTCCAGAGAGAAAATGTCTCAGATCCACCAGGTTTTCTGGAGTTTGCCCTGTGGTACCCAGGAGAAACTTCTAGTCTGAGTCATTGACTACGTATTTTGGGTCATAACCCCTTGTTCATTTTCCTACAGGCTTTGTCACAACAAAATCAGCCAAGGGTGCACAGCTGGGATCTTGTAAAACTTAACACAAATGGCTGCACAGACCTGCCTGTCACCATTCATGAACCTGGAGTCAGTGGCTACACAACATTCGTGTTGCTGTTCATGCCTTAACCTCTGCCATCAAGAAATCTCCAGAAAATTGCTTAAAATAATGCAGTATCTTTAATTGCAGAATTAAAAAAGCAGATTTAGACCAATGTTCTCCAGCTACACATCTCGGCTTGGCCCAGAAAGATCCTCAGTTAGAGCTGAGCGCAGACGTTGAAATAGAGACAGTAAAAAAAGAAGAAATAAGTAAGAGAACCTCGGGGAAATTAAAATGAAAATGAAGCTCCAAGGAGCTAAATTAAATAACTGTGACACCATTAAAATGATAAGGAAGTGTGTAGGAGGCATTTGCAAAAGAAGCTGGGGGATCTCTGGACCTGGACGGCCAGTGAGGTGTTACAGCACAGCCCCGAGAAGCACACGGGGGGCACAGCAGCTCGGGGTGTGGCTCAAGCTCAAAGCCTGCCCCTGGTGTCAAGGGCCACATCCAGGTGCACACAGCACGAATAGCAGTTCTTCCACAGGAGGGGGAATCCATAGGAGAGGATGCAGCTGCTGAAGGAGAAGCAGGAGACTGGAAGAGCATTTTCCCTCAGGTGCCTGTTGCCAAGCTGCCCAAGGAGCCTCGGTGGGGAGATGTCCTCTGGGGTCACATGGGGTGACTTCAGAGACCCCCACAAGAGCAGGCTCTGATCATCTCTACATCCTGGCCAGCTCCTTCTCATCCTCCCTGAGAATGGGATGTGAGGTGGAAGGGGCAGGGAGAGGTGGCTGCCCACCCTGGGAAAGCTGGAAATGTTTCCAATAAACTTTTATGATGCTTGTGTTTTTCCTTCTAGTGGCAGGTTATGCAGTCAGGCCTTGGCAAACCCTGCTGGTTTGATTGCCAAGTGTTAATCAGACCCTGAACAGAAGGAATTCTTGAAAGAATTGCTTCAAAACCTCATTTTTGCTACTTTCATATATCTCACAAAGTTTGTTGTCAGTAAAAGGCAAGAGAAATTCAGAAATTGATTACAAATATTTTTCATCCTTAGAAGCAAGAGAATTATGGAATGGGTGAGGTGGGAATAAAGAAATGAAAGAGCACATAGACTTGGTAGCAGAACCAGAGGCAGTATAGGTGCAACCTTTTATAGGTAATGCTTGAAACAAGAAGTGAGGCCTCTTTATTTCATTGACAAAGACTTTTTCTAGCTCCAAGCTGCCCATCTAATAGGATTTTGTTTCCAGTCTCCACTTTATTAGTCCCTCTCTGCTAAGTCAGGAAGGAAGGAAGGAAGGAAGGAAGGAAGGAAGGAAGGAAGGAAGGAAGGAAGGAAAGTTAAGGGGGCCTAAGCTGCTGGTCCTGCTAGGAAAAACCACTAAGTGCCAGGAAAATGGGGGAGTTTTTTCTCCCAGGAAATGGGAGAGTTTAGCCCTTATCCATTTCCAGTTTTAGTATTTTGGCCATTCTTAAAAAAAGGTCATGTAGTTTAAAACTGTAATATTCTAACAGAACCAGACTATCCATCTTGTTTGGATATCTAGGACTTTTGAACACCCTGGTATCTGTGCTCAGCTAGCTCGATCCTGGCCAGCTCATTTCCTTCTATTTCTTCTTTACAAACCAGCAACATAGTTTTGTTCATACTGAATTTATCTGGAAAGAATTGGTAACTGAGGGGAACGGCCCTTGACCCATCTTTTCCTCTAAGAAAACCTCTGGAGTTTTCAATTATCTTCTGGCATCCCGAGTTATCTCAGAGCTGTACAGTGAGGATGGGTGAGATGCAGCCTGCAGGTTCAACCAGGTTCTCAGGAGACTCTGCTGCTTTCGTCTCCCGCTGGACTCTGATGCCTGCCTTGTTACCCAGATGCTCAGCCCTTTGCTGTAATGTGTGAGACCTCTGCCAGAAAAGAAAAGCCATTAAAAAAAATTATGAAAATCTCCAGGGCTGTAAACCCCAGAGGTGCCAGCCTGCTGCTGCACAGGCAGTGAGAGCACTGGGATATCCCACAGGTGTGTGCTGCTGCTGAGTGGAGCTTCCACTGTGGACTGAGCCTCTGGCTGTGTCAAACTGACCAGGGAAGTTTTAAAATCTTTCTGGAAGTTTTGCACCTGTCTGAAACTTTTAAATCATTCTGGACATTTCCTTCTATGTTTTCCCCTTTTCCAGATGACATATTCCTATGTATATTTCTGTATTTTGCATCCCTTCCAAACAATAGAGGAACCTAGTAGAGGAGGGAGAGGTTTGGTTTAGAGGGATGGAAATCTTTTTGTTGTTGTTTAGAGCCATTTCTCAGCCAACACCATCAGAAGCAAAGCACAAGCATTTTGGGAGGTTGCAGAATGTGCTTCCATAAGGAATTAGGTCGTGTCCAAACCTGAATCTCACCTGGGCAGGGGTGCTGGACCCCTCATGGCTCCACTCAGATGCTTGGTGGCAGAGGCTGCCTTTGCTGCTGCATGCACAGCAGGGGACAGGGAGTGGGGACACCATGGATGTCCCTGGGAGTCTGGGACCTGCTCTGAGCATCTCCAGCAAGGGCATGGGCAGGAGACCCCTGTGCTGGAGCAAGGACCAGGCACTGCTTCAGAGAGCAAGGGACACCTGGTCACGTCCACACACCTGTGGCATTTCAAAACATGGGCCAGCACCTGGATTGCTCTTTCCTGCTTGTCTCCTTTGCTGTTTTCCTGCACAGGGTGAGAGCTGCTTCTGTTAAAGACACGAGTTTCTATGAAGCCACATGAGTTTTGTTTTGCTTGGTTACTCTCAAGCTTGAAAATTAAGGCTAAATTAAAAAAGCAAAAGCCAGTGTAAATAGCCCCATGTCTCTAATTAAGTTGTTTTGATCAACTCTCTGCGGAGCATGTATTTTTAAGGCACTTCTAGCTAATTTTTTAGAGATAATAAAATGTGATTTTTACAAACTGTGGGCTGGTGCTGACTGCTTTCATGTTGTTTTACTCCTCATGGAGTGGCCCACACCAGTTTCTAGAGTGCCATTCATAAAGCTGACCGTATGCAAATATGATTTAAACTCTGTGCTTCATTTCAGAGGAAAGGAGAGCACACAACTGTATATCAAGTGATAGGCAGCATTCACAAAGCTCATGCAGAAGTTGAAGCAAAGGTACCTGGTTGTTTAATAGGTAGTGTTGGATTCGTGCCACCTGAGCCTCCTTTCAGAAAAAAATGCAAGTTACACCCAAGCTCTTATGCTGCTGTGTTGGCCAGAATAAATTAGCTAAATTTCCACTTCAAGAGGCAACAAGAGCAGAAGGAAAAAAAAAGCTCGAAGCCAGAGATGCTGAATCAGCCACACTTTATTAATCATTGGCATCTAATTACTAGCAAGACACAGCATAGTTACCAAGTGTGATGTTTCAGGAAGCTGCTAATGGATTCTGATTGATGTCACAGGCGTTGTGAAATTGCCACATCTTTGTTTTTCAATTCCTCCGCAAATGAGCAGCAATGCGGTGGCCAAGGACAGTGTCCCGGGCTCCCTGTTTGGAGCAGGAGAGGAGCTCTGAGCAGGATGCTGGGGATGCCCCTGGACACACCAGCGGCACTAACAAGGTCAGCTGAGGGCCCTACCTTGCCTCTCCTGGCAGAACTCCTCCCAGAGGTGAGTGTGCACTGGTGGATAGAAAACTGAATGTCCCTGAGCAGCCATCACATCTTGGTGTCACCTTCTTTGAGGTTCCCACATCTCCAGAGCTCCCCAGGAGTCCACAGGACTCCTCTCCTGTGCCCTGTCACCCCCTTGCCCCCAGGAACCTGGCCTGGCAGAAGTTTATGCAGCCCTTGGGAAGTTGTGACAGAAGGTGAGTGCCCAGAGGTGCTCCTGAAAAATCTGGGTGTGTCACCCAACAGCAGCCTCTGACTTTTCCGTGTTTGCCCTGTCCCTAGGTCTACAGTGAACACAGAGGATGCAGAGTATTTAGTAATGGAGTTTCTATGCCAACAGTATTTGAATTGCTGATTTGTTTGTCCCTTTAAAACACCTAACTGCCATCACCACCCTCTCACTGTCACATCACCCCTCTCTGCCTTCGCTGAGAACAGAGTTTGTCTCTCTGCACCTCAGGTATGGAGAATATTTGCAAACAGCTCTTCTGAAAACTGGCACCTCTCCTGACTGACCAGTGCCAGTCATGCTGGGAATGGCACTCTGGATCACTGGAACTGTCCAGCATCCCTGGGAAAGACCTTAAAAGACACTTCATTGTCTCCTTAATGCTCTCCCTAGTCTCTTACAATGAGAGCTGTCCCTGCCCCTGGTGGAACTAATGTCATTTTTCATCCTTGTGGTCACTGTTAGCAGCCAAGCAAAAAGATGTCAGTTTTAATTGCAGCATTTATTTACACATATCTCTCCTGCTTTAAACTGGAAGAGAGGGCCCCCCGTGCCTTCCTCACACAGAGCTCATACACTGCTGTTAGAGAAACAGGTAAAACCCTTGCCAGAGGGAGTGAATCTCTTGGTAACACCTGCTTATATTTCTTCTCAAAGCAAATAGCTGTAATCAAGGACTTATTTGAAATATATGACAATTCGGGTTTTTTTAAAATTGATTTTAAGCTTGCTAAGCAGGTGCTGTAGTAAATCTGACATGTCTCTGATGTATTGTTCTGGTAATCCCTGCTTGAGTTTTATTTTTACATGCATTATTTTTTACTTTTTATGACCACAGTAAATAAAATTGGTGAGAGAATAGCAGACCTCTGGAGAAAGCACTCCAAGAAGTATTATTTCAATTATGTTTCTGTGATCTGAAATTCCAGCTGTTTGGTTTTTCCACAGCCCCCTGAACAGCTGTCCATTTACCTGTCCTCATTTGCTTCCATCTCTTAATTCATCTAGTGCTTCTTTTTTTACACACTTTTCCTGGTGCTCCTCTTAAGTGCTGTCAGTCAGCACCAATGACCTTTGGAGGGTTTTTACACCAGGTTTCATATTTTCTGGAGTGGCTGGTAATGGCTGGTGGAAAAATCACTGACACATTAACAGGTCTTTTCATTTTTGTGAGTTTATGCTTTCTCTGGCTGCCTTCTTTTGAACCTCTGACTAAGAAAAAGTCTGTTCTGATCCAGAGAACATGCAATTAGATCCATCCTGACTGATTTCCTTGTATTAGCCTTGTCTCTGACACTTTAATAGGGTTGTAGAAGGTGAAAAAGTTGAACTGTTTCTTTCCCTTGCACTTTTCATGACTTTTTAGGACTATCTGGTGAGTACAGTGTGGAGAATGACCTGAGTACCAGATATCTCATCACACCCACAGACAGACAAGCCCAGGCCTGGGCATCAGGCTGGTTCTAAGTGTTTATGTTTGATACAGAAAGCCAGTGTGGAGGAAAGCTCAGTGTCCCAATTCACCTGTTTTAATATGCACCTGAAAAAACTACTTACAGCATCTTGTTCCAAACTGAGATGATTTCTCAGTGTTTTGAAGCCCAAAGGAGTGGAGTTTATCTGCATAAGGCAGTGACACTGTTGGCTGATATCCTGTGGCACTGAGCAGTGATTGCTCTCCTTCATCAGAAAACAGAGGAGGAACATCTTTGTCAACCAGTGAAATCAGAGACATCCCAATGGTTATGAGCTGGTGACATGGTCCATTGGACCAGCCCGAAGGAGGCCTGTCGATTCAGTCTGCTGGAGCCTGGAGAATAACCTTGGGAATGTTGTAAAAATTGTCAAGAGAGGAGTTTATTTTTAAATGTAATGGAGTCCCTGGACAGCAGGAAACCTGCTAGGGTTTAGACATGCTAAGAGCTTGAGACACTGAGAAGTCTTCTCTCTTTCCTGTTAGTATGGAGAACAGCCAAGTCTGAAATCTTCCTCTTACCTGGCTGTTTCCCTTGGAACTGAGTTCAACTTTACCAACAGCAAAAACCTCTGGAGCCAGGAGCATGATTTTAGCAGGCTTTTAGGACCATGGCCAACCTCTAGCAATGCTGCTGGAGCTCACAGAACCGTTGTCCTTGTTGGTGACAACCCTCCACATCCGAGGGCTGGAACCTGTGACTTGTCGCTGCGAAGGCATCTCGCCTGGACACCGAGCACGCTGGGATGGGCCCTGCTAACAACATCACTCCCTCCAGGCTGAAAGCCCTCTTCCAGCATCCTTTTCCCCATTAATTGGATGACCTCTGCTACCCAGCACTGGGCTGTGATTCAGAAAAGGTCAGGCCTTTTTCATGGCTGCTCTTTCCAATTAACTTTTTGGTGTTCTCAGGCAGGGGTCTCCTGCCCTTCAAGCGTGGGAGATGCTCAGCATGCCATAGAGCTCAAAGGAGCACAGGAGGCTAAGCAACCCTCCTGGGAGGAACCTGACCTGACTGCTAACTCTGGTTTTACGTGGCAGAAGGAGAAATGCTCTCACTACTTCCTGCCAAAAAGGTAGAGATATTACTACAGTGAAGCAGCTCCATTTTCTGCCATCAGCTGCACTTTCATCCTTCTGATATGCTTGGCCTAATGAGTCAAAAAGTTAAAAGATGTAGGAGTTAGGAACGTAGCTAGCAAGTTATAAGCAATACATTTTGAGCAGAGGTATAGCAGGGGCTAGTGAAGTAAGAGCAATAGATTTTGATTAAGAGCTTAACAAGGGGTCTAGAAGAAGCTAAGAGTTTAATTATTAACATATGGGTAAAATTAGAATAGAGTGAAGACAATTTATCATGCATTTGATTCAGTTATGTTTATAGAGGCAACAGGGAGTTCAGATAGCATTGTAAAAGATCAGGAACCAAGAAACACACCTGGCCCTTGTGATACTTAGAGCCAAGAGAAGAGGCCTGGACCATGACCAAAGGGTCACGAAGACCTGGCAATGGGACAAAGTGGTGAGGAAGACTTCTGACTTCCTCTTCACGAACCCACTGACCCAAATCAAGAAGACCACTGCCTCAATTAAAAACAGAACTGCACAACCATAATGAACATTCAGTTCATTCTAATGCAAAGTGGGGACAGGTGATGAACATGAAGAGGTGTTTCGAATGACTTTATGAGTATGCAAACCCTTTGGAAATATATAGACAACTAACAGTTTAGAAATTTGCACATGCCTTTAGAAGGTCACTTCTCATGTGTCGTGTCATAATAAAACATGCTGCTTTTCAACTTCAATTAGTTGAAATGTTTCTTTCAATTAATTGAAGTTGATCCTGGCACCTTTAGTGCATCACTAATCCATGCCTCTGATGAAGGAGTACCATCTTTTTGTAGGACAGAACACTGCATTCAGTATACCCAAAATATTCCTGCAAAGAAATAACTGGATTGAAATTCCATAAACAATTTTTGACCTGTACGGGTTTCCTACAACCTGCACAGCTGTCAGTCTCTACCTGCCTATCCTCACTTTCACCATTCCTCCTGACACTCTGGTCAGATTTCTGCGGGTGAGAGAGTAAAGATAAGCCATTTTGTCTGAATTGGGCTAAATGAAAATGGGTGGCCAGAGAGAGGAGAAAGATGCACTACAGACCTTTGCCAGAGAGAGTGGCAACATGTGCTGAGACCATACCAAGTGCCAGCAAATTCACATGGCAAAAAGCCCTTGTATTTGTGAATGAAGCCCACTGAGGTGTGATGAGCTTGGATTTAAGCTCACTCCTTCTCTAGAACAAGCAAACCAGCAATGGGATAAAACCCAAAAGGCTTGAGACTCTGGAAGCTCTGGTGCTCACATTTACACCTCTCAAGGAAAAGTCAATTCTTACCTAAAGGACAGGAACCTGCCTCTGCCCTCCCTGTGACTAAATTACCTCCAGGTGTGAGGGTTTCTGTGTCCCTAAGTGTTTAGTTGATGCTCTATGCCAGGAGGAGATGGTCCACCAACCTCATTTCTAAGGATCTGATCTGCCTGGCTTGGCCCCAGAATCATGTGCTCTCTGAAACCACTCTGTGGTCACTGAACAAGAACAGGTGGGGATCATGTTTTTTCCAGCCTGACCGGATTTCCCAGCCTCACTCATCAGGCGCTCCAAATTAGTGGATACTGCTGGAAGTTATAGAATCTCTCTCTACCCCAGTGCCCCATGCACAAGAATAGGATGACAAAGCTGCTGAAGGTGGTAAGTGCTGGGTTGTTGACTCCAATAATGGCAGTGAAGTTCTGAGAGGGTTGCAGACACAGCCCTGAGCCCAAAAGCAGTTTTCAGTCAGAGCAGGGTGTGTGCAGCGGCATGGGCTGTGCCAAATCCCTGGGACACCTCTGTTCCTGGGTTAGCTCCATCTCCCTGGGCTTGCTCTGCTCCTCCCTGCCCAATGACCTGATCAGCTCCTTACACCCTTGCTCCTGGCACCATTTTATACCACGTGCATAGGCCAGCACCAATGTCCCTTCAGCACAGAGGAGGTGGAAATGAAATTCCAGCACCCAACAATAGGAAAAAAGCTGCCAGGGCTGGAAATCCATTATGGGCATTGCCTGCCCTGTGACTACTCAACTCTCCAGCCTTTGAAGCCCTTAGGGGTAGCTTGGTGGTGCACTGTCATGCATATTTCCATGGTCATTCTTTTGAGGATCACTTTATGCCTCCCTGAATCCCCCTTCTTTGGGCAGTGGGGTTTATGATGTACAGAACAGTCCCGTCCTGCCCGTCCCACTCTTCTTTATCCCAAAGTATTTGACCATCTCACCAGCGAGAAATATTTGTTCCCATCAGAATGTCACCACACCGAAAGTATTAATCACCTGGCAAAGTTTGATTTCAGAAGCACTTGCTAATAAATGGGGACGCTGGAACTAAAAGTCGATGGGTAACCAAAGCTAAAGATTACCTTTATCAGTAGGGCATCTGTCATTGCTTAATTAAGGTGCAAATCATTGCTGTCTCCATGGTGACAAAGTCACTTTCTCATGTCAATGAAATACAGCTGGATGTGCCCAGCTGAACTCTCTATAATGGAAGGAAAAACATGTCAGGGCTGGCTACAGCACAGCAGTGCTCAGCCAAATTCTGCTTCATCTCCCCTTCCAGCCAACCATAAAGAGGTCTCTGAGCATGGCCAGGTCCCAGCACTCACACCAGTGATGACAGACCGAGGTAAGTGCTTAAAAAGGTGCAGTCAATCAAGAAATAATGGGCTGACGGGAGCTTGTTACCATTTGTTCATGGCTGAGATCCCACCAGCCATCCTGGGTTTGCTGGCAGGAAGAGCAAATCCCAGCCAGGGCAGTGGCTCTGCAGAGACTTAGACAGGAGCCACAGCCACATTGCCATGGGTGGTAAGAGCCATCTTACCCAGCCTGCAGGGAGCACAAGGGCATTAATTATAGGCAAGTAAAATAATTCTGTGACCTGTAAAGGTATTTATGAGATGGGCCTTCAGGAGGGATGCAGGAGGGAAGGTATTTTCTGCCCTGCAGCTGCCATTTCCTGGGTTTGTGATGAAAAAACCAGTTGTCTACACCTCTTTTGTCACACTCACTTGCCAGCTGGGCCATGAGATCTTGCACACCCGAAGTGGGTGAAATACAAATATTCTGGCAAAAGGCCCAGAGCTACCAGTATTGGTGACTGTGATTTGTGCCTCTGGGTGTTTGCCCCACCTCAGACCTTGGGGCTAAACCTGTATGGGTATAGAAATCCCCACACCCACATCTGAAAAAAAGCTGATGAAAATGGGAGAATTCAGGATTTAAAAGAAATTTCTTTTAAGCCTGGACTTCTTCAAGCCTATCTCCTGCCAAAGCTGGGTCCCTTGCCTGGTTGTTGTTGGTATTTTGAAGCAGCCACTGCTGGTAGCTGTGTGACCTGACTCATTGCACAACTCCAGGGACCCTGTTGCTGCCTCCTGAGGGACTTTGGAGACTTCTTTGCCTGTCTGCCTCAGCTTCCTTCTTCCTCACACCAAGGGATAACAACAGCAACCAGTCAGAGATACTGAGTCCTATCATAGCATGTGGCCAGGGTCCCTGTGAAAATCCTGGTAGTCACTGTTTTGCTTTGGTGTGGGCTCTGCTGCATGAAATTAAGCAGATTTTCCTGCACAATCAAAGCCAGTGGTTGCCCATGCATCTTGGACTTGGTGTGTACTGTAGCCCCTGCTCTGATAGTTCCTCATGAAGCTGTGTGTGTGCAAAGGTGCTTTGTTACCACTCAGAATTTATCCTCCCTTCAAGAAAATAAGATTTTTCAGCAAGAATAAACTGCATCTGGAGTGAGAGGTCAGCCCCACCTGAGCTGCAGCAGGAGAACAACTCGGGTGTAAATGATCACTTAGGCATACTTGGAAAGAAAGAATCCTGACTGACTCCCAAGACAATGTCTTGAAGCAATGAGGGAAGAGTAATTTAAAAACCAGCCACCTAGAGACAACTGGGCAGCAGGGATAATACCCTTTGGCAGCAGCAGAGTGGCTAATTGCTCCAGTTTGGGATTGATGTGATCATTCATTAGCTCTCATTTAATAACTATTTACTCTGCACTGATGTGGAACCCTTCATGTCCTCTGCAGCAACCCCACAAACAGCAAATTTGGATCAAGATCACTGGCAAGAGGGACGCTGAGGTCTGGGTAACTGTGGAGAAAGTGCAACACAGGAGGGCTTAAGGGCAGACCAAAGCTCTGCAAAGCATCCTCAGCACTGCATCTTTGGGCTTACATCCTCTGCACCCTTCCCCTCCCAAAGCAGTGTGAAGACAAGATAGAACTGCCACCTGTGAAATAAGCACCGAGGGGGAGTTTGACATTTGCATCGGTGTGTTGGTGTGCCAGCTGTCACAGGAGAGCAGGAGACCCCTCCCTTTTCAACTCGAAGGCTGCCTCCAGGACCTGGCTTTCACGACTGGCACAGGAGCCACTGCCCTGGGAATGGGAGAGAGGAGGACCATCAAGCAGAGAGCCATTACTGAGGTCAAGAAAACGTGGTAAATCCTCTGCTATCCTCAGTTTCCACCACGGAGCCTTCATTCGTCTGAGCCACAATCACATGTTGACAAGGCCAGGGGAGCTGGGTCTCACCTGAGCCTGTGGCACAAGCAGGATCAAGCCTTGGGACAGCCTTTGGAATGGCCTGACGTGTATCCTGCACCTGGTGGAGATGGTGCCAAGGTCTGGCTGTATCACTGTCAACCTCCCTCTGCCCCTGGGGTGGTCACTGTGAGCACAGGTGTGCCATGGTCATGGTGTGCCAGGTGTTGGCCTCAGTGGGTTGCTGGGACCTGCAGTCGAGGCAAAGACCATCTCTCTTGCCTGGCTGAGGTGAGGACTTTCCATCCAATCCTCTCCCAAAGCCCCACTGGACTTGCTTTTCTGCCTCTTTTCAGCCTTGCCCATGTGACTGATGATGACTTCCACGCAATCTCAGGTGTCACTGTCACCCATATGCCAATGCACAGAGATTTCTCTTTACTTGAAGGCATTTTAAGAGCAGCACCTGCTTGCTGGAAAGCTTTGTCACTGCCCTAACACAGCTACCCCAGAGAGAGCATTTCTCTCCTACCTTATGACAAACTTTATGCTCCTGGCCTCAGTAAAAGCAATAAAAGCAGGCCCTAAGGAGGGAATTTCCCCCATGCATCCATGCTGAAATGATTCTCATGTAGGCCTGTCCTATACACACACAGAGCTCATTTCCTAGCACAGCCTACACTTGCCCAAGTGCCATCAGCTGAGGCAGGCCTGGGCTGGAGGGCAGAGCCCAGGTCACACTGGCTACAGCAGTGGCTTTTCTGGGGCTGTGGTATTTGTTTTCCTCCCACATTAAAGGCTTGGAAAAGCACAGTACTCATCAGAAAGCCAGCAGGATGGAGCATGCATTGCTGATGGCAGGTTGCTGTTCTTCCTAATTGAAGCCAGGTCCTGGAAAAGGGCTGCAACTGTATTTGTTATACCTGTGCCTTCATCCCTTCCCTCCTGTGTTCCCTGTCTCTATCATCTCTGTCCAGATTACTAATGAATGCCTTGTTAGAACAATAATTGCTCTCTTATTTAGTAGGCTCATAAAGATTATAACTGAAATACATTATCAGCCATAGGGCAGAATCTATTTCAAACTGAAGTACACAGCGGCTGAGGTTTATGTTCCTTGGTGAGATTTCTTTTCCTTTTGTAGAAGCAATTATGTGCATTTGACTGTATATTGCTATTGTTGAAGCCTTCTACGCAAGAGTTAGTTGTGCACAATGCGATTAAAGATGGAAATTCAAATTACAGGCAGCGGTGTAATGGGACCAGCAAGTAGGCTTAACCAGAAAGGAAACCTAATAGAGGAATGCAGTGTGCTCCCAAAAAATGATCTGCTTCCACTGTCCTGATCGATTACATTGTCAAGAGGCTGGATAATATTGGAGAAAACAGCAGTAACTGGATGCGTTCCTGCATTCCACATGCCAGCAATGTGGCTTTAGCAGTGTGCTGATGGAGTTCATGGCTTAGTGATGCCAGTCTGGGGCATGCCAGCAACATTCAGGGACAGAGCCTGAGGAACCACATTTTGCTGTTCCTCGCGTGGATAACAAAATATAACTACTACTCTTTGCAGTTATTTCAGTAGTAAAACCAGCTGAGCTGGGGATCTGAACCCCAGCCATCTCTCTGGAAGGTGTTGGTGTGACAGTCTCAAATCCAAGTAGCCCAGAAGGTACATGCACAAAGCACTGTGGCACGAGCTCCTTTGCCAAGTTCCTAGGGTAAAGTAAAGCATTAAAGACACTAAAAGAAGTTGAGAGAATTCACCAAATCTGCTTTGAAAAAAAAAAAAAAAGATGTGAAGAGAACGGTGGGAAGTTTTTGGTGCTTATGCAAAATACTCAGTTTCCAGAAGCAGCTAGGGATCTGTGTAACTTGAATTTTGGCTGGTGAACTAAAATCTGTTAGAAGCGTTTTGACAAGAAGTGGTGAACATCAGTTTTCAACCAATAATCTACATGGATGTCTAAAAGCAAAATACCAAAGTAATTAGTAGCTTTAAATTTTAGGATTGAGAACAAAATGTGCTTGGGCTTAAGTTTCCCGAGAACACTGTGCTTCAGCCTTTTTCTCCCAGTTTGCTCATGTTATCCAGTGCCTCTTTAGATCAAAAATTAATGGTATATACAGAATCTGCAAAAACTTTTATTCTTACAGAACTAAAATCCCAAGGCTGAGCTTTCAGCTAGATGTTTATTGGTTTTGCTATCATCTTTGTTATCTTGACTTAATCACTTCTGGTGTGCTTCAGGCACATTTTTTTCTGTGTCCCCTTTTGGAAATTCCTGCATCACTTGCTCTGCATTTCAACATTCTTTGGCAAAATGTTTGAGAAGGGGTTGTACCCCAAACCGTGCCACACTGGCTTTTACTAGCAGAAATTAAGTGTCTTTGTCCATGTGCTACCCAGGAGCTCTGCACACAGGGGTTTTTGGATGCATGTGGACAGATTATTTGAAGGCTGCAGCAGCTCCAACAGGTTTCAAAGGCATCAAACACTGTCCTTGAACAGCAAACACATTCAGAATCTCCAGGGAAATCCACAGAGCCCTTAAATCCAAACCAGAGAACACTCTCCTGCAGTTGGAGAGCAGATATTCAGAAGGCACAGGCTTCACAAAACCTGGGTCCATTAGCCAGAAAAGTCCCCTAGGTAGGGTGAGGAAAGGGAGCCTTCTCCCAGGATGCATTGTTTGTTATACAAATGTACCCCAGTTCTACCTCCCTGGTTGGTCCGTTGGCCTCCCCACCCCTTTTCTTCTCTATATGTCCATTCCCTAGAATGTTCTCCCTTTCCCTGATCCCCATTGGTTCCCATTTGGTGCAGTCCTCCGCCACTGTTCCACCATTGGCTTTCCTAGTCCTTTGCCCCACCTCTGCACCATTTTCTCCCATACCCATTGGACCCGGGTCCTCACTCTGCCCCTGCTGCCCCAGATATAAGCTACCCGTGATATAAACCTGGATCCTGATGTGTTATCCTGTCTTTGTCCGTGGATCTCTTGAAGTGTGGTTGGGATAAACCTTCTTCGTGGAACTCCATAGGAAGACCCTTCCTACTTCTTTACTGCCAAGGAACCTGTTAAGCTGTCTGGTGTGTGAGTGTGTGCCTGCAGCCCTGAGTGATTCCCTTGCTGGAGGCACTTCGGGAAGGTGTCAGCATCCTAGCGCCCCGTGACAGGGCACAAACTCTCTGGGCCCATCTCTCCTTTGAAATAATCAGAGCTGGCTTAAACCAGATGATTTATGGATGTTTAAATTTCTGTTACAAAAATACAGTCCCAGGGGCAATTTTCATGGAGCTCTTGTAATGGATTATCCGTGGTGAGGGTGTTTTACTGTAACTTACTGGACAGTACGAGAGCAAGGGGGTCCCAAGCTTGGATGGAGTCTTCTGGTGCTGCTGTGTGGCCCATAAATAGCATTAACATGGTGAATTAATTACTTTATAAGGGTTTATAAGCTTTATAACTTATAAATAATAATTTATAAATCTAATTTATAACTATTTTATAACTTTATAAGTTCTGTGAACATCCCATTTGCTGCCTGTGACATAAACTGTGTTTCCCGTTTTTCTTCTATAAAGAATCTCCGGTTCCCTTCTAATGTCTCAGAACTGTGCAAGCTTCATTATTTTCCCCAAGGCATTGGGAATTGGGATTTCCCCAAGCTTAGCGCTAATGCCAAATGCCAGTACCAAAAAAAAAATCCCCAGCCCACTGTGCTCCCCTGAAAGCACTATTTTTAGGAGTTGTTTGTTCTGAATTAAGAAATGTTGCAATAAGATAATTAAGTTAGAATGGAATTTAACATATAGAAATAGTGGTAGGAAAAAAGAAGAATGGGAGCCTAAATTACACCTGACAGGTATGTGATAATACATCCAAGCCAGGAGTGGATGTTTTTTGCCTTTCTTAGTACATGCCTACCTAGTTTTCAGCATGAGATCCAGAATTTTGGTAAGTTTCAGTGGCTTTCAGAAGGTCTGGATAATGACTACGGATGATGACTGCTATAAGTGGTTGTGATTTTTGGTTGTGTTTTTGTTTGGGGTTTTTTTCACCCCAAGGAAGGAGAGAAATAAGCTTTGCATTGCAGCTCTTCTGCTTTTTTGCAGAAGAGGCATTTTCGTACTTCTCTTGAGAGCTTGGCTTGGCTCTTGGCTTGGCTCTTGGCTCCTTCACAGACTTCCTGTAACTTTGGTTCCTTCTTCCCTCTGAGGGGAGAAAAAGAGACCCATGGCTGTTTCTGGAGGGTAAATTCCCCTAAATGGAAATTGTGTCCCTGGAAGACACTGTCCTAATCAGATCTCATTGTCCAGAGGAGGGAAGCTTGTCCTTCCCAGTCCAGAAGGAAAACTGGGGATGATGTTGTGCGGCCTTGGACTCTCCTGAGCGCCTCTTGGCTCAGCAGCAGCAGCAGATGGAGCTGCTTGCCAAGAACCCCAGGAGGAGGTGAGGCAACGCAGGGCTGGCCAGGCTCACCAGGGAAGGAGGGGCTGACAGGAGGGCCAAGGCTTGGGACCCTGGGACCACAGTGTCTATTACCTCTCTCTGGGACCCCCAGCACCAGCAGGACATCTCTTTTTATGTGATTGCCTCCCAGTTGCTCTTCTTGTCCTAATGACCCTTGTCCACCCCCACTCATGGCTGCACCCGCCTGTCACTTGAGCCTGGGTGGTTACAGATGGGAGCAGCACTCAGGTGAGGGGGCACCGATGCTTTGTTTCCTTTCTCTGCTGCAGACATCCTCCCCAGCCCAGCCGAGGGGTGTTCAACCCACGCCCTCCTGAGATCGTGACCGCATTTCTCATTTTCATAACTTCATCATGCTGATCACTCTCCAGTCAGCTGGTACTCCTCAGTCATTTCCAGGAGGTCAGGTGCACAGGTATCAGAAAGCTGCATTTTTATTGGGTTCCCAGATTCATTACCTTGCATTTCACACCAGTGAATTTTATCTCTCCCTGCTTACCTCAGGATCAGGAACTTCTGTTTCATTTTCTCACTGCTTACACAATGACATTGCATCTAAATTTTGTTATTAGCAGATTTTGTCAGGTGTTTTCTGTGCCCAAGTAATTAACAAAAATACTGGTGTCAAAAGTGTCTCTTAAAGAATAATAATAATTTTTAATGATAATTTAAATAACTTTAATAATAATTTCCCTCCTTCCTGATCCCTACCTTTACAGCAGTGCATGTTTCTATCTCCCCTTCATGCTGCAGCACATTTGCAGTTCATTTAGTTTCCAGCCTTCCCATCTGAGCTAATGTCTCAGATGCTGTTTAATCAAGTGCTTTCTCCCAGACACTGTGGATGCGCTCTACTGCACTCTCTGCATCTAGAAAGCCTTATGAAAAAATTATGTTCCTGAGCTAACTTTGATAAGTCCATACTGCTTGTTATATCATTTATCTCCATTATGCTTTTCTTAAAAATTTTTACTTAAATCTTACGTGTCTTTGAGGTCAGACTTGAGACTGATTTTACTCTTTTCCTTTCTTCTTTTCCCTTTAAACTTGCTGTTTTCAGCCATGTGATGCCATTTTTGGCTAGACAGATGAGCTTAAAGGCTTGTTGCTGCCCAGAGGTGTCACACGGGATTCAGGAGGAGAAGCTGATCCTTCAGTCTGGTGGATGTGAAACTCCTGGAGTTTAGAGTCAGTCTGACTCCTCTTGTTTCCATGTTCATCATCTTCACCATATTAGAGTTGTCTCAGATGCTCCTTTCAATTCTCTGAGCAGCCCACCTTAACTTTTTAGAGGTGTCATCTGGAAATAATGAGATTCAGCTTCAAACTTCTTCTATCTTATCTCCGTCTGTGTAAGCCTTGTTCAGCAATAACAAAAATATCTTAATATTATCGACACTGTGCTCAGCACAACCCCAAAACCCAGCCCTACACCAGACACTGGGAAGAAAAGTACCTCAGCCAAAACCAGTGCAAACCATTGCAGTGCTCTCCTCTGCTTCCCCTTTTCTGACTCCAGGACAACACCTGGTAACAGTATTAAGAAATCTCAATTCTAGAGTACAAAGTATTTCTTACAGTGTCATCTTTTCTAGCAAACATTTTCAAAAGATAATTCAAATTAGGTCAGCCCAGGTTTTCTGAATGACTTGTGATTTTTATTCTTTCACCTTAGGAGAGCAGAAAATCCAATTATAAAACATTGAATTCTCTGAGTCTGACTTTGAAAACCTAGGCTCTGCTACATACACAATACATTTAGGAGTTCTCTTGAACCACTGTGACCCCTTTGAGGAAAGCAAGAAGAAAAAGTGTTGCTATGCTTAATTTTTTTTTTTTTTAGCCCCCTTTGCCTACTAATTTTAACTTCTATTAATAGAAGAATTGTTGAATTCTCTAATGCTGCCCCAATATCTGGAGTCCAGAAAATAATCAATAACATTTATGCACAGAAAAATAGTATTTCTCTTGATAGTACTCTAAGGTCAAGTAGGATTTGGGTCAAAAGCTAAGGCACCTATACTCAAGTGTCTGCATGTCTGTATCCCTCTGTGAGCACCATGGCTGAGATCCCATGGCAGGAAATGGAATCAAAAGATCCTAGAGAGCTCTCCAGCTCACACTGTGCTGAACGCCCAGCTGGGATTCAGGATTCTCACAGAGTTGTCTAAAGGTTTTGGGGTGCCCTAACATACCCTGGTGTTAGTCGCCAAAATCCTGGTGATTGCCTGGCCTCCAGAGAGCAGTAAAACCCTTTCAGTTCCTGTTCCACTCTGCCTGCACCATCCAGACCTCACAGGGGCCTGAAATGGCAGCAGATGCTCACATCTAGACAACTGAATTCCCTCTGCGTGTTTGCTCGGCTGAGTCTCCCCCAAAATCTCCCAGATGTGAAGCCCTTTGGTTTGCATTAGTGGTGGATCATCAGATGTTTGCAGCTGGAGCTGGTGAGGCAGTTTCTATGGCACATGTTGATTTTGGTGCACTTTGGCTGAAATGCAGCTTAGAAAAGCAGCAGCAGAGCAGCCCCCTGGCATCCTGGGGCTCCCAGGGTGCCCAGCTCTCAGCTACAGGCAATGTTGGCAGCAGAAAAAATGGGTATCAAATGACCAAAAAAACATTTTAACCTGCAAATTAGTTGGAAGTTTTTAATTATCAGGATTGTAATGTTCCCACAGCATTCCCAGCAGAACGGTACCAAATGCTTTTGAGATAGATTGGTTTACTAAACTGATCTCAAGACAAGGTTGCCGTGACTCTGGGTGAAAAATCTTCATGGTGTAGGAAGGCTCTTCATTGTCTCTGCAAAGTGGGACACGCAGCACTTTTAAGGTCTGTGTTCTACAGGGCAGTCTGGAGAGTCCACAGATCAAAGTTGTTTCTTTCCTTTATAATGGTAAAAATGATCTGGCATTCTGTGTTTTTTTGTGGGTATTTTTGGTGTTTGTTTGTTTGAACTTAATTTTTTAGTATATTCTGTCTAGAACAGAAAATTTGAAAATTCATCTGCTTTATGAATAAAAAAAAAAATCAGAAGTTAACTTTTTTATACAGGAGAAAATCCAATATTTAACTCTCTCAGACATAAACATAAGTAACCATTTGTTTCATTTTTTCTTGTACATCAACTTGATACTTCTCTGCTCCAGTGAGTAAAACATAATAAGTTAATGAAAACAAGTTGAATGCATAAATTAAATCAGTTATTTTTGTGGCTCATAGAACTTGTGGCTGTTCTGTGGTGTCACAGAAGTGCTTGGGAAGGATTTGCTTGAAGTGAACGCAGTGGGAAGCACCTTTTGATGGATGTCATTTGCAGGGGGTTTGTACAGGCTTTCATTGATTTCAGTTTGTGGGAGTGCATCTCATTCAGATGAGAATAGAATTGAAGCTGAAAAACAAGGAAATAATGGGGTTGAACATATTCTGTGAAAATTATGAATTCTACTGTCAGTGGGAAGATTTAAATAGCAAATGCCTCAATTATATTCACAAATACTTAAATTGAGCTAACTGCAAATTTCAATATTATTTCCATATCTTGCCTATTATATAGGTTATTTTTGCACCCATTCCTGTTTGATTCCTATGGAATTATCACAGCCTACATGGTTTTCCTCCTAGTGAGTTTCTTAGGAAGTAGTCAACGTTAATTTCCCTGACCCTTTTCAATATTTCAATAACATTTAGTAGCAAAAGGTACTGTTTAATGGAGTCACTGCCTTCAGACAGACTCCAGATAAGCAATAGTCCTATGCTGAATGCAGAAAAAGGTTATTAGATTATTTTTTCACTTGGAGGTATGAAAAAAATTATACTGTTCAAACTAAAATTCAACTAAAAATTATCAGCATCTCAGAAAAAGCAGGGGGCCCATAGGTTTAACTGTCTCTGGTTTTGTTTTTTTTTTTTCAGAAACCATCTACTATTTCTGTAGTCCTCATGGCTCAGTCTTGCTCACCTGAGATCATAGACCATGTTGAAAGCAACAGTAGATGGATATTTAGAGATTACTTATGCTGGGCATCCTACAAGGACCTGGAAGCCTCAGCTCTCTCCACATGGTGGAAAGCTGAAACTCTGTTTATTTAAAAATGAGAGAAGGCTAAAAAGAGTTTGGTGAACAGCTTGCAAAATGCATTGGAATAACAATACAGGATAACATTTTAAAAAATACTTCAGGATAGAAGGCTTGCCCAAAAGTGGTAAAGCCCATGAAGAACTGGCGTGAGGTCATAGGAGAAAAACTGGAATAGTCTTTTTTGTCAATATTCACCTTAATGTATCCTGGGGATAATCTTTACTTGGGACTCAAAAGAAGCTTCATGCCAAAATGAAGTGGTGGTAGAGCAGCTTATGGAAAAGTCTAGAAAATGAAGGGTTACACTCAGGACTGGGTGCTATTTATCATTCTGAATCCAAGGAAGAATCAGCTGAACCATTACCAGTGGCGTATTTTCCTCCTTAAATATGGCTCATTATCAAAAAGCAGAGAGGTGCTGAATTTACCACTATATGCTATAAAATTGCCTGGGGAGGGCAGTGCAACAGGAAGTTGAAATCTTGGTGAAATTTAACAGAATCTCGTGGTTTCTGGCAGCCCATGCATGATGTGCCCTGAAAGGCAGGAACATAACCTGTGTATCTTTTCAGAGCCACCTGCAGATGTTTTCCTGGATTCCAGGAAAAACAAGCTCAAGCCCCTCAGTTTGTCTGCAGTATCAGGGTCTTGGTGAAGCTCCACCTGCTCAGCTCTTGGCCATCTGCTGCCCTCTTCCACCTGCTGCAGCAGCATCTGATGTGGCTCCCATCTTCCACCCTGCTTCCATCCTTCCCCTCACACAGACAGCTTCAGCTTTGGATGTCAGGGAAACCCCTGGTCTGGGAGAATATCACTCATCTTTGGGGGCTGCAGCTCATGAAATTATTTCTACAAAAGGTTATTTTAATTGGTAAGTACAAGTAAGTGACAAGATGTGTGACCAGCATAAATGTTTCTGAGTAAGTATTTTGGGGGGCAAAAAAATCAGGTAGTATGCAGAGATCATTTAGAAAAATGCTGGTTAGCTTCAGAGTATTAGTGAAGCAGAAAACTGGCTTGGAACATGATTGTTAGCAGCTATCTTGAGAGCTTTATCTGTTTATTCCACTATTTTCCTCACTAATGAGCTGAGGGATTATCTTGCACTAAGCAGGACTAAAGACACAGCAGATTCAGTTTAAGAAAGAGCAGAGGACTTTTCTAGTGTTTTAAAAATGGACTTTCTTGTTAACTTGGCTGTTGTCAATGAACAGCTTCTGGAACTGCACATACCTGGCTGCCTCCCACAACTCTTTCCTCCCTAAGAAAACTTCATATCCATTCTCTCAGTGGGGAATTCTGCATTTAACCAGTGGGATCTGCAGGAAGGGCGTGGGAAAGGCACCCCATTCCCGCCACGTTTACAGGTCCATCTACACCCTTTTTTCACTCTGGACCCAGGGACTGTTTACAGTTTGCTGCTGTCCCCTCCACAGGTTCCAAGTGCAGCGTCTGTCACGTAGCAGCTCCATTCCCTGTGCATGGAAATGTGCAGCTGCCTCAGAGGGGTGCGTGGGAATCCTGTTGTATCTTTAGCCTTGGAGATGATAATTTGCAATCACAGCCACATCCCAGCCAAGGAGCTTCCCCACACACATTTGGAAAGCAGCCGGGCTGCAGCTTGTGACAATCACTCATCCTTCAATTACTATCTCAAATCCTTGAGAACATTTTAATAATTCTCTGTTTACAGTTGGAGACAGGAACTCTTGGGCACATCGTCCTCTTTCAAGTAAACAGGCCACTAATTAAGTTTGCCTTGAACCCAAAGGCACAGGCTTGCAGAGGCCTTCCAGCCTGATTGAGCATCCCCATCCCTGGAAGTGTTCAAGGCCAGAAATGGCAGATGGAGCACAGGTCCTAGAGGAGTCCTGTGCCCTGGCAGAGGGGAGCTCAGGCAGGGCACTGAGGACACTGAAAGAGTGTCTGTGAGAAGCAAAGGAGGTGAAAGTTCTATGGGTTTTATGTGTGAAATGTTTCCTGATGTGACTCGTGTCACCATAGTATCAGCCCCCAGCAGCTGCATGGAGCAGCTTTCCCAAACTCCTATTCAGGGTTTACCCACCTGGCTGCATCTTGGCTGGCCATAAATGTGAAACTGTGTACATCTCAAATGCTTTGCTGTCATTTTCCTCTCTGAATCTTCATTCCTGCTCAGAACCTGCTGCACTCCTCTATTCTTCATCTGCAGGGTGCATAAATTAAATTCATTAGTGTTGACTTACTGACTCTTTTCCCCCATTGACCTGAAAGCTTGAAGGGACAAAAGATGATTGAATATTTGCATGCATGAATAAAAGGCTGATCAGAGCAGTGTGTAGAATAGACAAGTACATTCTGAGAGTAGCAGGAGGAGAGTTGCTGCCTTTTCACTGCAGGCTGAACTGTGAACTCCATGTGCCTTCGTTTACAGGATCCAAACAAAATCCCCATCAGCAAGCAGAGCAGCTCTCATTTTTGTAGCCTCTGGGTGAAACAAAACCACAGTGCTGAGCTCTTTGGGTCTAGCCAGTTCTTCTGTACCCTGTATATATCAGTATTACAGAATTGGCTGAGCTATGTCACAGAATTTTTGAGCTTGGCAGGGATCTCTGGAGATCATCCACTCCAACGGCTCTGCCAAGGCAGGGTCACCTGGATTAGGTGACACAGGGACACATGTCCAGGTTTGGAATGTCAGTGTTCCCCAGTGTGGATGAACCTTCTAGAGAAAGTTGGGGGTGGCATATCAGAAGGACCAAGGAGGCAGGTGGCATGGAATCTGCTGTGCCACAGGCATCTGCTGGAGTTTGTTCACATTGTGACACCCGGGGCACCACTTTCCACCTGGAAGTAATATAAAAATCAGGTTTTCTGGGAGCCTTTCAGACTGTTGATCATAACAAAGAGGAGGGAGAGGAGCTGTGTGGTTTCTGCAGAAGACATTAGGGGAGAGAAGTGCTAATGCTGCTTGATGTTGTGTGGGGTAACAATATCTATTCATGGCCTAAGGATCCTAAAAATGTAAGGGAATCTAAGTCAGGTTAGACCACCCAGCCCAGAAATTTACCTCCAACAGAGGCCAATAGTGAACAGATCAGGAACTGCACTAAGACTCCCCCAGGATGCTGTCCTAGACTCCAGTTACTTGTGCCTCATGGAACTGCTGGACCAGAGATAATGACCTTAATGAATATTGCTCATTATGTTTGAGATGATGGTCATAGATCCTCTCAGTTGTTTCTCTCCCTGAGGAGTCCTTTGCTATTAGAAAATTCTTCTACAGGAACGTCACTGCATACTTGATCATCCCATCTCTCTTTTCTTTAATTCTTCAATTTCTATAATATTAAATTTGTGTAATACTGTAGTAATTTTCACATTGTCTGAGCCAGAGGATCAGACCTGTTTTTGATGTGCTAGCATAGCTTGTTTGGGTTCTTTGCTCCTTTTCTAACCCTTTCTTATCAATGTACTCTTTGTACCAAGCTGATATTTTCATATAACCTCATATTATAAATCCAAGATTTTCCTCCTGGTTGATAATAGCTCACAGCCCATCATTATACAGGGAAAACTAGGACTATTTTCCATGTACATCACTTTATGTTAATCTCCACAGACTTCCATGTGCCATTCCATTGCTTGGACACCTAGTGGCACACGGTGCTTTTGCAATTTTTCAGTTAACTCATGTCTGCTAGCCTGAATTTGTCATTCTAGTTATTGATCTGGATTGATTTCCTAAGGTTCAATTCATAAATAATCAAAGCACTTTAGTCTGGGTGTGGCAGGTCTGACAAAGCAGAGCAAAGCTGAGTGTGTTCACCACTTAAACTGATTCAAAGGAAAAATTAAAAGCCTCCAAATCTAAGGTTTGTACCTCACCTCTAACACTTCAACTTCAGCATCCCCTGATGTGAACAAGATTCCTGTGATCAACATGTGGCTTTTAGGCGATATTATACAACAAGAGGCTTGAACCAAAAGTCATGCCATGGAAGAAGTCTCTTCTTACCCAGAAGTGTTCCAACAAACCTTGTGTGCAATTCTGCTGCAGCAATTCCCCTCCTCTTCTGCTTTCCTCTAGACACAACACAACAAACACGTTTATTTTTGACACAGCATGTGTTTTCCCGCAACTCCCTTAGCTGCGTTTGTTTTCTACCTAAAAGTTAGTACTTGTTCTTTTAAAGAAAAGATGCTTTCAATAGAATTTCTTCCCTGCAATTCTGTCTTAATCTATTGTTGCCTGCAAAATAAACTGCTTTAGCAGTATTCCCCTGACTCCTTAGAGTGAATCCTCCTGTCTGCTCGTGGCTGCCCCAATTCAGTATCTCCAGTTACTACAGATGCCTCTCTTGCTTATTGCTGTGCTGAGATCATGCACAGCCCAGTGGCTGGGAAAAGCTTTGTTTTTCTCTTCTGTCAGGCTTGTGTCACACTCAGTATTTGCCCTTCACACCACTTTCCTGGGAAATGTAATATGAATCTTCCTCTCCTGTGCATCTTCAGCCCGAGCACTGGGGGGTTGGTTTCTCTTATATTCTTTTGAGGTATGTACTACTGCTGTTGATAAATGCACACTCTTCTCTCTCTAGATGTGAGAGCTTGACATTTGAACAGTGAATTATGTTCCCCTGGTCATTTCCTAACCAATTTCTCTGATGAAACTGTCAGGCCTTGGCCTCTGCTCCCTCTAAGCAAACAGCAGCCTCATGAAATTTGCACAAGGTATTGTTTTCCTTCCTTTGAAATGCCTTTCCTTGCTCATCACTATACAACCCTTTCCTCATTAGAATGGACAGTTTCTATTGTGGTTTCTCATCATCTGTCCTTTGATGCATAATGGCAATTTTATTACAAGGCCCTATTTCAACCTGCAACTCTGAGATTGCTGGAACAAGTCCTTCTGCTGCATGGTCAGAGCACGAGCATGTGCTGTATCTGATTTTGCTGAAGCTGGGCACATCCTGGTGGTTGTTCTTGCCTGTGTGTGGATGCACACACAGTGTGTGTGCAGAGGTGGGAAACAGATGACTGTAGGTAGCAGATGTCCTGTGGGAGATGCAATGGTATCAATAACTCTCAACAAAGTAGTGACTTGAGTCCTTTGAAAACTGTCTTGATTTGGCATCCTCGAAGCCCTTAGGCTGTGGGGAGGAGTGATGCCTCCCTGGAAAGCACAGAAACAGCCACTCGAGGTGTACCCCATGTAAGGGCTGTGTGTGATACCGAGGTGTGGGTCACAGGGCTTGGGAGCTCTTCAAGAGCACAGAATTTGTCCCACTCTCGGGTTCCTTTTCACCCTGGGGTTTAAATCCTGGCTAGCTCCAAACCCCGGAGTGTAATCCGGATAATGGACTGAAGGTAAAAGACAGAGGTGCTCTTCTCTTCCTCGGGCAACAGTCCCACTGCTTTATCTGCAGAACTCGGGATTCGGGAGGCAGAAACGAGGGTGATAGCACATAGCCCGGAGGTCTTATCCCAGGGGAAAAGGGGCAGGGGAGGGGGAGAGGGACTGGATCCAATGGGAAAGGACACATGGAGGGGGGTGTGTGCTATGGGACAGACCAGAGAATATTAACTAGAACTTACAGGGGGGTGCAGGACATACCGTGTGAAAATATAATTAAACAATCTTTGTGTGTGAATATGACAAAACCACCCAGTGCAATGATAACCAAATGAACTATTCAGTCCAATGCAACATCCCACTGCCCTGAAAATGGATCAGCTATATAGAAAATCCTGTCAGCTGTCCCTAAATCCGTCCAAAGGGGAAGGCTCCGCTGCCTCCAGGCACACGTTACCTTGCAGTGTTGCCCTTGCCATTTGCTAGTTCTTCAAGAGACACTGAGCCCATTATTGTCCTGTCCTGCCATTTCAGGTTTTACTTGGAAACTTTTTTCAGGTTTTGCACAGGTTTTCGGTTCTGTACCGATGTCCAGCTAATGCCTTTCAGTGCCTCCCTGTAAAACAGTGGGCACAATGCACACCATGATCGAGATATCTGGGGTCTCTTCACAGCACAGAAGCACTGAAGGCAGCATTTTCTGTTCCAGGTTGGTATTTTCTTTATCTAGGAGATCCCACTCTCCAAGAGCTCATATTCGAACAAAACAATTCTCTCTTTTTCTTCCTTGCCAGCTGGCCTTTTCAAAGTTGCCTCTGGAAATGTGTGGGGCAAATTCTGTGATCCTTCAAGTGATGACTGTGAATAGGCTGATGAAGTGGAACCAAAGATGATGGGACTTCAGTAACTGATGATGCATCATTTCTTCAAGGGGTGGCAGATTGGTTTGTCTGCACACCTTGGGCTGCATCCCTGGAAGATGCTAAAATGTGTGAAATCCCTCAGGAAAAGAAAAATGAAAATTCTCTGTTATTTTCAAAATGCCCAACATCCATCAGACAAGGTGAGTTGTGCTGGTGTCTCCACAGGACAACAGGCACCCAGGTTCAAAGGTGAAAGGTGCCACAAGCTGCAGGGTCAAGGCAGAGCTGTGCTGTCTGAGGCCAATGACTGCTTCTAAATGTTTTTTTTATCCCCATCTCTCTTATTTATTTGGTTTAATATTGATAAGCAATGATAGAGCGTGAGGAGAGAGAATAGAATTCCCCCACTGAGAGCAAGGAATTCCCTGTGGTCCTCCCTGAAATTCTTTTCTTTTCCTAAGTGCCTATGAGAAATACATGGAGGTGTTTTACCTCCTAATCCTTAATTTTGGTTAGGAGGTGTGGACACAGAAAAAATCAGGGGCCAGGTATATGATAGCAGCCCTTTTTCATTTTGGGATCTACTGCTCTAAGAAAAGTGCTTTTCCTATGGGCAGGTCAGTAAATTTTAGCCTTTGTGATGCCACTAGTTTGCAAGGTGATCGCTCATGCCAGACAGAAAGCAATGGCCCCATGGGTTTGTAAAATTGTCCAGTTTGGGCTGGTCTAGAGTGGGTTCAGAACTCCATCAGATACTTAGCTCTCTGGCAGAGGTGATGGTGAGGGAAGGTGTCCAGTGTGCACAGAGATGCTGAGTTGGACCCAGTGCTGCTTGAGACATGGACAATGGCCTGGAAGGGGGTCCCACCTCAGGCTACCATTTTGGTAGGTTTAGAGTTTCTCTGTCCTTCCCACTGCTGTCAGATGCTTTCAGTGCATTGAACCAGATGGGAGAATGAGTCTGATAGTTAGGTCATCCCCCTGCATAGAAACTCTCCTTGTCCAATTAGTACCCAATAATTTACATGGAGTACACCTTACAGGCCACCAAAACAATGAAAATTTGACTCTGCAGATAAATGAGAGAACCCACAAAATGCAAAGCTCCATCTGCTGTCCCCCAGCTCCTCAGAGCATCCCTGCATGGGACAGTTTCTGCCCCAGCTCTGGCTGTGCAGGGCACTGGCACAGCCCAGCTGGGCTGCAGCCACAGCTGGATCCTGGTGGACATTCCCTCTGGAACTGAAGTGCCTACCAGTCGTGCTCCAGGGACAAGGTACATTTCATTACCTGTCATAACTGCAGCTCCCTTAGTGAGGATGCAGGTAGGGTTTCAGTAAGCACTCCTCCAAGCTGCTGTGAATGACTTTCATTAACGTGCCAGATGATTTTCAGACTAAAGCTCAATATGCATGAGTTCCTTTATCATGAGGAAGATTTCAACTGATACAAAATTTAGTTCAAGAGGTGTCTTCCCTTGTTCTGTCTGTGGCACAGCTGGGAAAATGTCCATTCCATTCCATTTTTTATAGGAAAGCAGCTTTCTCCAGGCTAGAGGACAACTGACTGACAGACAATAGTGGCAATGTTTTCAACAGAAGTGTCTTTAAACTGGCTTTAAAAGTGCTGTTGGAAACACACCTCATATTACAATGTGGGCAGGGTTTTGGTAGCTATATAACTGCACATGTGTTTTATGCATCCCTTGAAAGAAGCCCCTCTAGACCCCATCACACGAGGACAAGCAGGAGATCTCCTCTCCAGCCCCTCACTCCCACCCCTGTGCTCTTCCTTCTCCTGCTGCTCCACTTCAGCACCTCGGGGCATCATTTTTAACTAACACTTCTAATGCTCCAATTTCGCAGGTTCCTGGTGTATAATTAGAAGTCCTGACATCCTTGTCTTCTTCCTCCCTGGTGCCATGAGCCTGCTGAGAGGAGGAGAGGGGCTGTGCTCCCTGTCTCGTGGCAGAGCCAGCAGCAGGCCCTTCACCGGGACAGCACATCTGTCAGCATCCGTCAGCCTCCCCGTAATTAGCTCCTAAGTTAGCTGCTTTCCATCTCCCAGAGAGGCCAGCACCTCTGTGTTTACTTCTCACTGGAATAAAGTTCCTCCTACTGCCACCTGAAAGTGCCTGCAAGCCCAGAAAAGTGCGAATTCACAGCGACGTGCAAATCTCCACTTAATATCCCCTGACCTGACATCCCTGTGCTTCCTAAACAGAGCTGTCTTCGGCAGGAAATGCACAAAGCTGTGGCACTGCCGAGCCAAAGGGCCACTCAATTAGAGGAGTTTTCAGACAAAGAGAAGGCATAAGGGCTGTATTTTTAAAATTCTTGTATTTTCCTTTTTCTCCCCAAGGAACGGATTATCGCAATTGAGTGTTGCTGGGAATGGAATGGAAAATAATTGGGGAGTAGGAGGAGGTTTTGCACAACAGACTGGGGCAAGTTTTCCAGCAGAACTGAACTCCAGGGGCTGCACAGCCCCAGTCTGGAGCCCTCATTTTCACTTCTCTTTCCTGCCCTTCTTTCTGGGAATGGACTTAGTCCACTGGTGCAGCAGCCAAGGTAGATGCTATGCTGTAACTCAGACTTGTGTTTATTTTACCTCTGCCATCCATTTCCAGAGATTATAAATACTGATTGCAGTTTTCAGATGTCCTAAAGACTTACACAAAAAAGGTCCTTACTTTTTTTTTTCTTTTAACATCTATATGACAAATTATTTACAGCAATGATTACAGCCCAACTGAGTTCCCACCAAAAGGTTAATGAAAATTCTACCACTGTCTTCAGGTCAGCAGAACCAAGTCAGAAATAGAACCTTTGTATCCAATGCACACCAGTGAAAAAAGTTCTACTTGTTTCAAGTGACCTGGATTCGACCATACATTTTTATATTGGGGGTCTTAACACTGTCTTATTTTATTATTAATTGTTAATTTATTTGTATATTTCTTAATAATTTCCTTTGTTACTGTGTTTGAGGGTTTTTTTACCCAAGACAACATTTCTTTCCCCCATTCCTGTTTGTGCATATAAAGCACTTGGTCGGATGGTGTCTGAGATGGATGATGATGCTTCTTGGAGGGACCAGAGTGACTAAAATCAGGTAATGTAAGGAAGAAAGGGAAGGGTAGATTTGGGATCTGTGTACCCTGTATAGAAGTGGGTCTGTGTTTGAGGATGATTGAAGAAGTTTATTTCTATTTTGCCCTTGGAATCCTGAAGACTGAGGAACTGAATGACTCAGTTGCAACAGAGACTGGCTTTCTTCAACACACTTTTCCTGAGCCTGGAGTGTTAGCTACCCTTTTTGGCTGCAAATCTCAGCTGTGCTGGTTTCAGCCACACTGAGGATTTGCATTGGAAAGACCTGTCATGTCCCCTGAAAACACTCTTTTACTTCATTTGAATTAAAGAAAGCTTAGTACATATTTCTGGTGATGATTGAGGTTTAGATTGGCTTTGCAGCCTGCTTTGGAACACCCATTTTCTGTATTTATATATACCAGGTTAGTGGGTGAGAAGATGGTGGTGTCAGACCATATTTGCATGTTTGTGCCTGAGAGGGAGGAAAATAGGGTTATGCTGTTGCTGCATAACTCATTCTGGGGTTAATTTATGAATACTTTGGTAGTTTATTTCCCAAGGCCATCAGAGATGACAGAGTCTAAGTCATTTCTCTACCCAACTAACAAAATCTAAATAGCCATGAGCTATTTAGCAGTGATTTATTAGCAGTTTATCCACTTTTCAAAGGCTGGCTTATATTTCTACCCCTCCCATCCCTCTTCTTTCCTGTGTCTTGTAGAAATATCCTCAGTTAAGTAATCTTTTTGGGAGCTCTGACCAGTAAAAGACCTTTGCAGAACTTTGCTGGTTCTATGAGCACAGCAGCAGCATGGCTTTATAACTTGAAAAAAACTCCTTTTCTGTTTCTGTTTATTCCTGGTAAGCAACAGTCCAGCTTTCAAGGGCTTTTAGAGGCAATTACTATTATTATTATTATTATTATTATTATTATTATTATTATTATTATTATTATTAGAAAACACATCTGTCCCACTGAATGGTTGATTAATGCTTAGGTAGATTTCTCCTAGTGTTCCCTTTGTGTGTTGGGAGATGAGCTATGTATCAGTAGTATGTCCCAGCTCCTAAAAAAGAGTACATGAGTTTATGGTGAAATGACAGAAAATAATCTGGGTTCCAAGAAGCTTTTGTTAGGATGGGCTTTCATCTCCTTCAGATCTACACTCAACCTAAGATTTTTACCCCCAAACCATAGGATTCTATTTTACCTTTCTTGTGCTCTCACAAGTCAAAATTCAGTCCCACCCATAGAAACTCTATACTGGTGTAGTAGTTTGGCCGTGATTGGCCAATGTGTATTACTGACATTTGATAAAACCAATGAAAGCGTGGGTACGCCTTTTACGATACACCTTTTTTAAATGCAAACCCGGGAATCAGCTCTCTCTTGGTTTCCGGCAAAGGCTCAGGTAAGAGCTCCTGCCGAACATTCTCTGCTCCCCCTCTCCCCACGTGGCCGTCGGGCCTGGGGGGGGAGGGGGAAGCAAGTCAGGCTGACCGGGAAAAAGGAAAAAAAAGACCGCGGAGCCAAACTGTGAGCTACGCTGCTGATATCTGGCTGATGGAATTCGAGTTTTCTTCTCCTGCAGCATGGGTCGGTGAGAGAATTTCCTCAGGGCTGTCTTGGAGCCACGAAAGATCACGCAGATCGGGCGGGGATGGCTTTTCTGAGTGGAG